>CM067540.1:27720924-27948896 GCA_034509755.1 Anisodus tanguticus
TCTTCTTTCAAATGTCGAGTGATGTAATTCTCATCGAAAAGTTGTAGTCTTCAATCCAAAGTCGAATGATGTATTTCGACCAAAAGGTTGCAGTCTTTATTCCAAGGTCGAGTGATGTAATTCCGATCGAAAGATTATAGTCTTCATTCCAAGTGTCGAATGATGTAATTACATCCGAATGGTTTAAGTCTTCATTCCAAAATCCGAGTGATGTAATTCTGGCTGAAAGGTTGCAGTCTTCACTCCAAGTGTCAAAATGATGTAATTCGGCCAAAAGGATGCAATCTTCATTCAAAAGTCTGAGTGATGTAATTCCGGCGGAAAGACGCAATCTTCACTTTAAGCGTCTGAATGATGTAATATTGGCCGAAAGGTTGCAGTCTTCACTCAAAAGTCCGAGTGATGTAATTCCATCCGAAAGGTTGTAGTCTTCACTCCAAGTGTCAGAATGATGTAATTCGACCGAAAGGTTGCAGTCTTCATTTAAAAGTACGAGTGATGTAATTCCGATGGGAAAGGCTATAGTGTTCACTACAAGTGTAAGAATGATTAATTCTGGATGAAAGGGTGCAATCTTCATTCAAAAGTCCGAGTGATGTTATTCCAGCCAAAAGGATGCAATCTTCACTCCAAGTGTTATAATGATGTAATTTTGGTGAAAAGTTAAAGTCTTCTTTCAAATGTACGAGTGATGTAATTCTCGTGAAAAGTTGTAGTATTCAATCCAAAGTCATAAGTGATGTATTTCCGGCCAAAAAGGTTGCAGTCTTTATTCCAAGGTCGAGTGATGTAATTCGATCGAAAGATTGTAGTCTTATTCCAAGTGTCGAATGATGTAATTCTATAGCGAAATGGTTTAAGTCTTCTAATTCAAAAATCGAGTGATGTAATTCGGTGACGAAAGGTTGCAATCTTTAACTCCAAGTGTCAAGAATGATGTAATTCCTGAAAAGGATGCAATCTTCATTCAAAAGTCGAGTGATGTAATTCTGGCATTGGAAAATGCAATCTTCACTTTAAGCGTCGAATGATGTAATGCTGGCCGAAAGGTTGCGGTGATCTTCACTCAAAAGTTCAAGTGATGTAATTCCGTCAGAAAGGTTCAGATCTTCACTCCAAGTGTCAGAATGATGTAATTCGACCGAAAGGTTGCATGAGTCTTCATTTAAAAGTATGAGTGATGTAATTTGACGGCGAAGGCTATATGTGTTCACTGAAAGGTTGTGTAAGAATGATGTAATTACGATGAAAAAATGCAATCTTCATTCAAAAGTCGAGTGATGTAATTATTCAAAGTTGCAGTCTTCACAAAAGGATGCAATCTTCACTCCAAGTGTTATAATGATGTAATTAACATCACCGAAAAATATTAAAGTCTTCTTTCAAATGTCAGAGTGATGTAATTCTCGTCGAAAGGTTGTAGTCTTCAATCCAAAGTCGAATGATGTATTTCGGCCAAAAGGTTGGAGTCTTTATTCCAAGGTCCGAGTGATGTAATTAAATTTGGAAAGGTTTAGTCTTCATTCAAGTGTCGAGAATGATGTAATTACGGCCCGAATGGTTTAAGTCTTCATTCAAAATGCGAGTGATGTAATTCCGATTGAAAAGTTGCGAGTCTTCACTCCAAGTGTCAAAATGATGTAATTCCAGCCAAAAGGATGCAATCTTCATTCAAAAGTCGAGTGATGTAATTCGAGGCGTGAAAACGCAATCTTCACTTTAGCGTCTCGAATGATGTATATCTTGGCCCGAAGTGTTGCGAGTCTTTGTTCAAAAAGTCGAGTGATGTAATTCATCCGAAAGGTTGCGGTCTTCACTCCAAGTGTCGTAAAGACTGATGTTTAAGTCTTCTTTTAAAATCCTAGTGAACGGTTAAACCGATTTCTTCATTTAAAAGTACGAGTGATGTAATTTCGGTGAAAGGATATAAAGTGTTACTACTATGGCGAAATCACAATCTTGCTAAAGCATTAGATGATGTATCTGGTAGAAGGTGTTAAAAGTAAGGTGATGTAATTTCAGCCCGAAAGGGTTGCAAAATTTATTTATAGGTAACTTAAGAATGACATTATTAACCGAACGAACAGTTACAATCTTCATTCAAAAGTCCGAGTGATGTTATTCCGGCCAAAATGCAATCTTCACTCCAAGTGTTATAATGATGTAATTCCAGTGAAAAAGTTAAATCATCTTTCAAATGTCGAGTGATGTAATTCTCGTCGAAAGGTTGTGGTATTCAATCCAAAGTCATAATGATGTATTTACGGCTAAAAAGGTTGCGATCTTTATTCAAAAGTTCAGTGATGTAATTCCGATCGAAAGATGTAGTCTTCATTCCAAGTGTCAGGAATGATGTAACTACGGGCGAATGGTTTAAGTCTTTCATTCAAAATCTGGTGATGTAATTCCCGGCCGAAAGGTTGCAGTCTTCACTCAAGTATCAAAATGATATAATTCCGGTAAAGGATGCAATCTTCATTCAAAAGTCTGAGTGATGTAATTCGGCGGAAAGACGCAATCTTCACTTTAAGCGTACGAATGATGTAATCTTTGGCCGAAAGGTTGGAGTCTTTCACTCAAAAATAGAGTGATGTAATTCCATGCGAAAGGTTGCGGTCTTCACTCCAAGTGTCGAGAATGATGTAATTCGGCAGAAAGGTTTACGGTCTTCATTTAAAAGTACAAGTGATGTAATTTCACGCAGAAAGACTATAATTGTTCACTACAAGTGTAAGAATGACGTAATTACTAGGTGAAATGCACATTTGCAATCTTCATTCAAAAGTCGAGTGATGTTATTCCGACCAAAAGGATGCAATGATTTCACTCCAAAGTGTTATAATGATGTAATTACGACCATGAAAGTTAAATGTCTTCTGTTCCAAATATCTAAGTGATGTAATTTCAGGTGCCGAAAGAGTTGTAGTCTTCAATCCAAATAGTAAGTAGAATGATGTATTTTCCGGCCAAAGGTTGCGGTCTTTATTGGAAGAGTCCTGAAAAGTGATGTAATTCCGGCCGAAAGATTGTAGTCTTCGTTCCAAGTTTCTTGAATGATGTAATTACGGTAGAATGGTTTAAGTGCTTCATTCAAAATCTGAAGTGATGTATTTCCTCAGGTTATGATGTAATTCCGAAAGGATGCAATCTTCACTCCCAAAAGTACGAATGATGTAATTACAGCTGCAATCTTCCAAGTCTAAATGATTAATGCAATCTTCACTCAAAAGTCATGCGAGTGATGTAATTCATCGAAAGGTTGCGAAAATCTTCACTCCAAGTGTCGAATGATGTAATTTCCGTGCGAAAGGTTGCGATCTTCATTTAAAGTCGAGTGATGTAATTTCATCTTGAGAAAGGCTATGCGTGTTTACTACAAGTGTAAGAATAGCGTATAATTGCGGCCGAAAGATTGCACGTGTCTTCATTCAAAAGTCGAGTGATGTTATTCCGGCAAAAGGAATGCAATCTTCACTCCAAGTGTTATAATGATGTAATTGATGCAGAAAAGTTAAAGTCTTCTTTCGAATGTACGAGTGATGTAATTCTGCATCGAAAGTTGTAGTCTTCAATCAAAAGTAACGGAATGATGTATTTCGACCAAAAGGTTGGAGTCTTTGTTTCAAGGTCGAGTGATGTAATTCCGGATTCGAAAGATTGTAGTCTTTCATTCCAAGTGTCGAATGATGTAATTATTAGCGAATGGTTTAAGTCTTCATTCCAAAAATCCGAGTGATGTAATTCGAGCCCAGAAGGTTGCGAGTCTTCACTCCAAGTGTCAAAATGATGTAATTCCTAGCCAAAATGATGCAATCTTCATTCCAAAAAGTGCGAGTGATGTAATTCTAGCGTGGAAAGACGCAATCTTCACTTTAAGCGTCTAAATGATGTAATGTTTGGAGAAAGGTTGCGGTCTTCACTCAAAAGTCGAGTGATGTAATTCATACGAAGGTTGCGGTCTTACTCCAAGTGTCGAGAATGATGTAATTCGATCGAAAGGTTGCGGATCTTCATTTAAAAGTACGAGTGATGTAATTTCGGTAGAAAGGCTATAGTGTTCACTACAAGTGTAAGAATGACGTAATTACGGATGAAGAGCAGGTGCAATCTTCATTCAAAAGTCTGAGTGATGTTATTCGAAACAAAATGATGCAATGTTTCACTCCAAGTGTTATAATGATGTAATTAAATTTGAAAAGTTAAAGTCTTCTTTCAAATGTACGAGTGATGTAATTATCGTCGAAGAGTTGTAGTCTTCAATCCAAGATCTTGAATGATGTATTTTCCGCCCAAAAGGTTACAGTCTTTATTCAAGGTCCGAGTGATGTAATTGGTCGAAAGATTGTAGTCTTCATTCCAAGCATTTCGAATGATGTAATTACTGGCGAAATGGTTTAAGTCTTCTTCTTTCAAAAAATCCGAGTGATGTAATTTAAAGTACGAAAGGTTGCAGTGTTCACTCCAAGTGTCAAAATGATGTAATTCGGCTAAAAGAATGCAATCTTCATTCAAAAGTACGAGTGATGTAATTCGGCGGAAAGACGCAATATTCACTTTAAGCGTCTAAATGATGTAATGCGGGACGAGAAGGTTGCGAGTCTTTCCCACTCAAAAGTCAGGAGTGATGTAATTCCATCGTCCGAAAGGTTGTGGTATTTACTCCAAGTGTCGAGAATGGTTAATTCGGTAGAAAGGTTGCGTCTTCATTTAAAAGTACGAGTGATGTAATTCCGGCCCGAGAGGAAAGGCTATAGTGTTCACTACAAGTGTAAGAATGACGTAATTGGATGAATGGGTGCAATCTTCATTCAAAAGTACGAGTGATGTTATTCCGGCATAAAGGATGCAATCTTCACTCCAAGTGTTATAATGATGTAATTTCTTAAAAAAGTTAAGTCTTCTTTCAAATGTCGAGTGATGTAATTCTCGTCGAAAAGTTGTAGTCTTCAATCGAGAGAAATAGTCGAATGATGTATTTCGACCAAAAGGTTGCGGTCTTTATTCCAAGGGTCCGAGTGATGTAATTAGGTCGAAAGATTGTAGTCTTCATTCAAGTGTCGAATGATGTAATAATTACGGACTGAATGGTTTAAGTCTTCATTCTCAAAATCCGAGTGATGTAATTCCGGTAGAAAGGTTGCAGTCTTCACTCCAAGTGTCAAGAAATGATGTAATTCCGGCCAAAAGGATGCAATCTTCATTCAAAAGTACGAGTGATGTAATTACCATAGGCGGAAAGAGCAATCTTCACTTTAAGCGTACGAATGATGTAATGCGGCAGAAAGGTTGCGGTCTTCACTCAAGAAGTCCGGAGTGATGTAATTCCATCGAAAGGTTGCGGTTTACTCCAAGTGTCGAGAATGATGTAATTCGGCCGAAAGGTTCTACTGGTCTTCGTTTAAAAGTACGAGTGATGTAATTTCCGGTGAAAGGCTATAGTGTTCACTACGAGTGTAAGAATGACGTAATTACGGATGAATGGGTGCAATCTTCATTCAAAAGTACGAGTGATGTTATTCCGGTCTTCCAAAAGATGCAATCTTCACTCCAAGTGTTATAATGATGTAATTCTTCTGAAAAGTTAAAGTCTTCTTTCAAATGTACGAGTGATGTAATTTTTCGTCGAAAGTTTGTAGTCTTGATCAAGTGAATGATGTATTCCGGCCAAAAAAGGTTGCGATCTTTATTCCAAGGTCGAGTGATGTAATTCGGTCGAAAGATTGTAGTCTTCATTTAAGCGTCGAATGATGTAATTACGGCCCGAATGGTTTAAGTCTTCGCCATTCAAAATCCGAGTGATGTAATTCCGTCCCCCGAAAGGTTGCAATGTTCACTCCAAGTGTCAGAATGATGTAATTCCGGCCAAAAGGATGCAATCTTCATTCAAAAGTACGAGTGATGTAATTCGGCGGAAAGACGCAATCTTCACTTTAAGCGTACGAATGATGTAATGCGGTAGAAAGGTTGCGGTCTTCACTCGAAAGTCGAGTGATGTAATTTCGTCCGAAAGGTTGCATTAGTCTTCGCTCCAAGTGTCGGAATGATGTAATTCGTCGAAAGGTTGCGGTCTTCGTTTTAAAAGTACGAGTGATGTAATTCCGGCGAGAAGGCTATAGTGTTCACTACAAGTGTAAGAATGACGTAATTACGGCGATGAATGGTGCAATCTTCATTCAAAGTACGAGTGATGTAATTCTCGCCAAAAGGATGCAATCAATCACTCCGAATGATGTATTTGTTATAATGATGTAATTTCTAAGAAAATTAAGTGAGTCTTCTTTCAAAGTGTACGAGTGATGTAATTATTGGCGAAGGTTGTAGTCTTCAATCCTAGTCGAATGATGTAATTACCGCCCAAAAGGTTGATGTATGGTCTTTATTCATTCCAAAGTCCGAGTGATGTAATTTCAGGCCGAAAGATTGTAGTCTTCACTTACAAGCGTCGAATGATGTAATTGGAAGAAAGGTTGCATTCTTCACTCAAAGTCGGAGTGATGTAATTCCGTCGAAAGGTTGCGTGTTTACTCCAAGTGTCAGAATGATGTAATTTGAAAGGTTGTAAGTCTTCATTTAAGAAATGCGAGTGATGTAATTCCGGTCGGAAGGCTATAGTGTTCAAAATAAGTGTAAGAATGATGTAGTCTGGATGAAGGAGTGCAATCTTCATTCAAAAGTCGAGTGATGTAATTCTCGTCGAAAGGTTACAATCTTCAATCCAAGCGTACGATGATGTAATTTGGACCGAAAGGTTGCGATCTTTTTCAAATGTCGAGTGATGTAATTCGTCGAAAGGATTGTAGTCTTTATTCCTCCAAGATGTAATCTTCGATGTAATTCTCGTCGAAAGTCTTCTAATTAACTGATAAAATGATGTAATTCCCCTAAAGTTCAAAAGGGTCGATTCGATGTAGGTCTTTATTCCGAAGTGCGAATGGAGTCTTCGTTCAAAAAATGCAATTGCGAGTGATGTACGAATGATTTGGTAGAAGGTTGGAGTCTTCACTCAAAAGATGTAATTCGGTAGAAGGTTATGAGTGTTCACTACAAGTGTAAGAATGTTGCGGTGTAATTCCAGGCACGAAGGGCGAGTTACAAGGAATGCAATCTTCATTCAAAAGTCGAGTGATGTTATTCCGATAAAGGATGCAATCTTCACTCCAGTGTTATAATGATGTAATTCGACTGAAAGGTTAAAGTCTTCATTCAAATGTACGAGTGATGTAATTTCGTCGAAAGGTTTGTAGTCTTGATCAAAGTCGAATGATGTATTTCGCCAAAAGGTTGCGAGTCTTTATTCCAAGGTCAAGTGATGTAATTCGGTCGAAAGATTGTAGTCTTCATTCCAAGTGTCGGAGAATGATGTAATTACGGTGAGAATGGTTTAAGTCTTCATTCAAAAATCGAGTGATGTAATTTCGGCCTAAAGTTGCAATCTTCACTCCAAGTGTCAAAATGATGTAATTCCGGTAAAAGGATGCAATCTTCATTCAAAAGTCGAGTGATGTAATTCGGCGGAAAGACGCAATCTTCACTTTAAGCGTCGAATGATGTAATGCGGACGAAAGGTTGCGGTCTTCACTCAAAAGTCGAGTGATGTAATTCCGTCGAAAGGTTGCGGTCTTACTCCAAGTGTCGAGAATGATGTAATTAGTCCGAAAGGTTGCGGTCTTCATTTAAAAGTACGAGTGATGTAATTTCCGACTGAAAGGCTATAGTGTTCACTACAAGTGTAAGAATGACGTAATTACGGAAACAGGGGTGCAATCTTCATTCAAAAGTACGAGTGATGTTATTCCAACCAAAAGGATGCAATCTTCACTCCAAGTCTTATAATGATGTAATTCTTACTGAAAGTTAAAGTCTTCTATCAAAGGTCTGAGTGATGTAATTCTCACCGAAAGGTTGTAGTCTTCAATCCAATAGTCTGAATGATGTATTTCGGCCAAAAGGTTGCAGTCTTTATTACAAGGTCCGAGTGATGTAATTCCGATCGAAAGATTATAGTCTTCATTCCAAGTGTCGAATGATCTAATTCTGGCCGAAATGGTTTAAGTCTTCATTCAAAAATCGAGTGATGTAATTCGGTAGAAAGGTTGCGTCTTCACTCCAAGTGTCAAAATGATGTAATTCCGATAAAAGGATGCAATCTTCATTCAAAAGTACGAGTGATGTAATTCGGCGGAAAGACGCAATCTTCACTTTAAGCGTCGAATGATGTAATTCGAAAATGCGGTGTTCACTCAAAAGTCGGTGATGTAATTCCATCCCCGAAGGTTGCGGTCTTCACTCCAAGTGTCGAGAATGATGTAATTCGACGAAAGGTTGCGGTCTTCATTTAAAAGTACGAGTGATGTAATTTCGGCCGAAAGGCTATAGTGTTCACTACAAGTGTAAGAATGACGTAATTACGGTGAGCATTTGCAATCTTCATTCAAAAGTCGAGTGATGTTATTCAACCAAAAGGATGCAATCTTCACTCCAAGTGTTATAATGATGTAATTACATTTGAAAAGTTAAATCTTCTTTCAAATGTACGAGTGATGTAATTCTCATCGAAAAGTTGTAGTATTCAATCCAAAGTCATAATGATGTATTTCGGCCAAAAGGTTGCAGTCTTTATTCCAAGGTCGAGTGATGTAATTCGATCGAAAGATTATAGTCTTCATTCCAAGTGTCGAATGATCTAACTAATGAGAATGGTTTAAGTCTTCATTCAAAATCGAGTGATGTAATTTCGGTCGAAAGGTTGCGGTCTTCACTCCAAGTGTCAAAATAATGTAATTCCAGCCAAAAGGATGCAATCTTCATTCAAAAGTCGAGTGATGTAATTCGGCGGAAAAGCGCAATCTTCACTTTAAGCGTCGAATGATGTAATCTTTGGACGAAAGGTTGCGGTCTTTACTCAAAAGTCGAGTGATGTAATTCCATCGAAGGTTGCGAGTCTTCACTCCAAGTGTCGAGAATGATGTAATTCGGCCGAAAGGTTGCGATCTTCATTTAAAAGTACGAGTGATGTAATTTCAGTAGAAAGGCTATAGTGTTCACTACAAGTGTAAGAATGACGTTATTACGGTGAACGACATTTGCAATCTTCATTCAAAAGTCGAGTGATGTTATTCCAACCAAAAGGATGCAATCTTCACTCCAAGTGTTATAATGATGTAATTCTTCTTGAAAAGTTAAAGTCTTCTTTCAAATGTCGAGTGATGTAATTCTCATCGAAAAGTTGTAGTATTCAATCCAAAGTCATAATGATGTATTTCGGCCAAAAGGTTGCAGTCTTTATTCAAGGTCGAGTGATGTAATTAGATCGAAAGATTATAGTCTTCATTCCAAGTGTCGAATGATCTAACTATAGTGAGAATGGTTTAAGTCTTCATTCAAAAATCGAGTGATGTAATTTCGGTCGAAAGGTTGCGAGTCTTCACTCCAAGTGTCAAAATAATGTAATTCCGGCCAAAAGGATGCAATCTTCATTCAAAAGTCGAGTGATGTAATTCGGCGGAAAAGACGCAATCTTCACTTTAAGCGTCGAATGATGTAATGCTTTGACGAAAGGTTGCGGTCTTTACTCAAAAGTCGAGTGATGTAATTCCATCCGAAAGGTTGCGAGTCTTCACTCCAAGTGTCGAGAATGATGTAATTCGGGCGAAAGGTTGCGGTCTTCATTTAAAAGTACGAGTGATGTAATTTCAGAAGAAAGGCTATAGTGTTCACTACAAGTGTAAGAATGACGTTATTACGGCGAGCATTGCAATCTTCATTCAAAAGTCGAGTGATGTTATTCCGACCAAAAGGATGCAATCTTCACTCCAAGTGTTATAATGATGTAATTCTTGTGAAAAGTTAACATCTTCTTTCAAATGTCGAGTGATGTAATTCTCATCGAAAAGTTGTAGTATTCAATCCAAAGTCATAATGATGTATTTCCGGCCAAAAGGTTGCGGTCTTTATTCCAAGGTCGAGTGATGTAATTAGATCGAAAGATTATAGTCTTCATTCCAAGTGTCGAGAATGATCTAACTACGGAGAATGGTTTAAGTCTTCATTCAAAATCTGAGTGATGTAATTTCGGTCGAAAGGTTGCGGTCTTCACTCCAAGTGTCAAAATAATGTAATTCCGGCCAAAAGGATGCAATCTTCATTCAAAAGTCGAGTGATGTAATTCGGCGGAAAGACGCAATCTTCACTTTAAGCGTACGAATGATGTATCTTTGGACGAAAGGTTGCGGTCTTTACTCAAAAGTCGAGTGATGTAATTCCATCCGAAAGGTTGCGGTCTTCACTCCAAGTGTCGAGAATGATGTAATTCGGCGAAAGGTTGCGATCTTCATTTAAAAGTACGAGTGATGTATTTCGGCCGAAAGGCTATAGTGTTCACTATAAGTGTAAGAATGACGTTATTACGGCGAACATTGCAATCTTCATTCAAAAGTCGAGTGATGTTATTCCAACCAAAAGGATGCAATCTTCACTCCAAGTGTTATAATGATGTAATTAAATTTGAAAAGTTAAAGTCTTCTTTCAAATGTCGAGTGATGTAATTCTCATCGAAAAGTTGTAGTATTCAATCCAAAGTCATAATGATGTATTTCGGCCAAAAGGTTGCGAGTCTTTATTCCAAGTCGAGTGATGTAATTAGATCGAAAGATTATAGTCTTCATTCCAAGTGTCGAGAATGATCTAACTATACGGCGAGAATGGTTTAAGTCTTCATTCAAAATTTGAGTGATGTAATTCGGTCGAAAGGTTGCGGTCTTCACTCCAAGTGTCAAAATAATGTAATTCCGGCCAAAAGGATGCAATCTTCATTCAAAAGTCGAGTGATGTAATTCGGCGGAAAGACGCAATCTTCACTTTAAGCGTCGAATGATGTAATCTTTGGACGAAAGGTTGCGGTCTTTACTCAAAAGTCGAGTGATGTAATTCCATCGAAAGGTTGCGGTCTTCACTCCAAGTGTCGAGAATGATGTAATTCGGCCGAAAGGTTGCGGTCTTCATTTAAAAGTACGAGTGATGTAATTTCGGCCGAAAGGCTATAGTGTTCACTACAAGTGTAAGAATGACGTTATTCGGCGACATTTGCAATCTTCATTCAAAAGTCGAGTGATGTTATTCCGACCAAAAGGATGCAATCTTCACTCCAAGTGTTATAATGATGTAATTCTTTTGAAAAGTTAAAGTCTTCTTTCAAATGTACGAGTGATGTAATTCTCATCGAAAAGTTGTAGTATTCAATCCAAAGTCATAATGATGTATTTCCGGCCAAAAGGTTGCGAGTCTTTATTCAAGTCGAGTGATGTAATTCCGATCGAAAGATTATAGTCTTCATTCCAAGTGTCGAGAATGATCTAACTACGACGAGAATGGTTTAAGTCTTCATTCAAAATTTGAGTGATGTAATTTCGGTCGAAAGGTTGCGATCTTCACTCCAAGTGTCAAAATAATGTAATTCCGGCCAAAAGGATGCAATCTTCATTCAAAAGTCGAGTGATGTAATTCGGCGGAAAGACGCAATCTTCACTTTAAGCGTCGAATGATGTAATCTTTGGACGAAAGGTTGCGGTCTTTACTCAAAAGTCGAGTGATGTAATTCCATCCGAAAGGTTGCGGTCTTCACTCCAAGTGTCGAGAATGATGTAATTCGGCGAAAGGTTGCGGTCTTCATTTAAAAGTACGAGTGATGTAATTTCAGTAGAAAGGCTATAGTGTTCACTACAAGTGTAAGAATGACGTTATTACGGCGACATTTGCAATCTTCATTCAAAAGTCGAGTGATGTTATTCCGACCAAAAGGATGCAATCTTCACTCAAGTGTTATAATGATGTAATTCTTTTGAAAAGTTAACATCTTCTTTCAAATGTCGAGTGATGTAATTCTCATCGAAAAGTTGTAGTATTCAATCCAAAGTCATAATGATGTATTTCCGGCCAAAAGGTTGAGTCTTTATTCCAAGTCGAGTGATGTAATTCCGATCGAAAGATTATAGTCTTCATTCCAAGTGTCGAGAATGATCTAACTATAGCGAGAATGGTTTAAGTCTTCATTCAAAATCTGAGTGATGTAATTTCGGCCGAAAGGTTGCGGTCTTCACTCCAAGTGTCAAAATAATGTAATTCCGGCCAAAATGATGCAATCTTCATTCAAAAGTCGAGTGATGTAATTCGGCGGAAAGACGCAATCTTCACTTTAAGCGTCGAATGATGTAATCTTTTGGACGAAAGGATGCGGTGTTCACTCAAAAGTCGAGTGATGTAATTCCATCGAAAGGTTGCGGTCTTCACTCCAAGTGTCGAATGATGTAATTCGACCGAAAGGTTGCGGTCTTCATTTAAAAGTACGATTGATGTAATTTCAGCCGAAAGGCTATAGTGTTCACTACAAGTGTAAGAATGACGTTATTACGGCGAGCATTTGCAATCTTCATTCAAAAGTCGAGTGATGTTATTCCAACCAAAAGGATGCAATCTTCACTCCAAGTGTTATAATGATGTAATTCTTCTTGAAAAGTTAACATCTTCTTTCAAATGTCGAGTGATGTAATTCTCATCGAAAAGTTGTAGTATTCAATCCAAAGTCATAGTGATGTATTTCGGCCAAAAGGTTGCGGTCTTTACTCCAAGTTCGAGTGATGTAATTCCGATCGAAAGATTATAGTCTTCATTCCAAGTGTCGAGAATGATCTAACTATAGCGAGAATGGTTTAAGTCTTCATTCAAAATCGAGTGATGTAATTTCGGTCGAGAGTTGCGGTCTTCACTCCAAGTGTCAAAATAATGTAATTCCAGCCAAAAGGATGCAATCTTCATTCAAAAGTCGAGTGATGTAATTCGGCGGAAAAGCGCAATCTTCACTTTAAGCGTCGAATGATGTAATGCTTTGGCGAAAGGATGCGGTGTTCACTCAAAAGTCGAGTGATGTAATTCCATACGAAAGGTTGCGAGTCTTCACTCCAAGTGTCGAGAATGATGTAATTCGACCGAAAGGTTGCGGTCTTCATTTAAAAGTACGATTGATGTAATTTCAGCCGAAAGGCTATAGTGTTCACTACAAGTGTAAGAATGACGTTATTACGGCGCGAACATTTGCAATCTTCATTCAAAAGTCCGAGTGATGTTATTCCGACCAAAAGGATGCAATCTTCACTCCAAGTGTTATAATGATGTAATTATTTGAAAAGTTAACATCTTCTTCAAATGTCGAGTGATGTAATTCTCATCGAAAAGTTGTAGTATTCAATCCAAAGTCATAGTGATGTATTTCCGGCCAAAAGGTTGCGAGTCTTTACTCCAAGTTCGAGTGATGTAATTCCGATAGAAAGATTATAGTCTTCATTCCAAGTGTCGAGAATGATCTTACTATAGCGAGAATGGTTTAAGTCTTCATTCAAAATCGAGTGATGTAATTTCGGCGAAAGGTTGCGGTCTTCACTCCAAGTGTCAAAATAATGTAATTCCGGCCAAAATGATGCAATCTTCTTTCAAAAGTCGAGTGATGTAATTCGGCGGAAAGACGCAATCTTCACTTTAAGCGTCGAATGATGTAATGCTTGGCCGAAAGGATGCGGTGTTCACTCAAAAGTCGAGTGATGTAATTCCATACGAAAGGTTGCGGTCTTCACTCCAAGTGTCGAGAATGATGTAATTCGACCGAAAGGTTGCGGTCTTCATTTAAAAGTACGATTGATGTAATTTCAGCCGAAAGGCTATAGTGTTCACTACAAGTGTAAGAATGACGTTATTACGGCGACATTGCAATCTTCATTCAAAAGTCGAGTGATGTTATTCCGGCCAAAAGGATGCAATCTTCACTCCAAGTGTTATAATGATGTAATTAAATTTGAAAAGTTAACATCTTCTTCCAAATGTACGAGTGATGTAATTCTCATCGAAAAGTTGTAGTATTCAATCCAAAGTCATAGTGATGTATTCCGGCCAAAAGGTTGCGAGTCTTTACTCCAAGTTCGAGTGATGTAATTCCGATCGAAAGATTATAGTCTTCATTCCAAGTGTCGAATGATCTTACTATAGCGAGAATGGTTTAAGTCTTCATTCCAAAATCGAGTGATGTAATTTCGGCCGAAAGGTTGCGGTCTTCACTCCAAGTGTCAAAATAATGTAATTCCGGCCAAAATGATGCAATCTTCTTTCAAAAGTCGAGTGATGTAATTTCGGCGGAAAGACGCAATCTTCACTTTAAGCGTCGAATGATGTAA
Source organism: Anisodus tanguticus (assembly GCA_034509755.1). Classification (NCBI taxonomy): domain Eukaryota; kingdom Viridiplantae; phylum Streptophyta; class Magnoliopsida; order Solanales; family Solanaceae; genus Anisodus; species Anisodus tanguticus. The sequence goes on from CM067540.1 coordinate 27,735,141, forward strand.
TGCGGCGAAAGGATGCGGTGTTCACTCAAAAGTCGAGTGATGTAATTCCATCGAAAGGTTGCGGTCTTCACTCCAAGTGTCGAGAATGATGTAATTCGACCGAAAGGTTGCGGTCTTCATTTAAAAGTACGATTGATGTAATTTCAGCCGAAAGGCTATAGTGTTCACTACAAGTGTAAGAATGACGTTATTACGGCGACATTGCAATCTTCATTCAAAAGTCGAGTGATGTTATTCCGGCCAAAAGGATGCAATCTTCACTCCAAGTGTTATAATGATGTAATTAAATTTGAAAAGTTAACATCTTCTTCCAAATGTCGAGTGATGTAATTCTCATCGAAAAGTTGTAGTATTCAATCCAAAGTCATAGTGATGTATTTCCGGCCAAAAGGTTGCGAGTCTTTACTCCAAGTTCGAGTGATGTAATTCCGATAGAAAGATTATAGTCTTCATTCCAAGTGTCGAGAATGATCTACTATAGCGAGAATGGTTTAAGTCTTCATTCCAAAATCGAGTGATGTAATTTCGGCCGAAAGGTTGCGGTCTTCACTCCAAGTGTCAAAAATAATGTAATTCCGGCCAAAATGATGCAATCTTCTTTCAAAAGTACGAGTGATGTAATTCGGCGGAAAGACGCAATCTTCACTTTAAGCGTCGAATGATGTAATGCGGCCGAAAGGATGCGGTGTTCACTCAAAAGTCGAGTGATGTAATTCCATACGAAAGGTTGCGGTCTTCACTCCAAGTGTCGGAATGATGTAATTCGACCGAAAGGTTGCGGTCTTCATTTAAAAGTACGATTGATGTAATTTCAGTAGAAAGGCTATAGTGTTCACTACAAGTGTAAGAATGACGTTATTACGGCCGAACATTGCAATCTTCATTCAAAAGTCCGAGTGATGTTATTCCGGCCAAAAGGATGCAATCTTCACTCCAAGTGTTATAATGATGTAATTAATTTGAAAAGTTAACATCTTCTTCCAAATGTACGAGTGATGTAATTCTCATCGAAAAGTTGTAGTATTCAATCCAAAGTCATAGTGATGTATTTCCGGCCAAAAGGTTGCAGTCTTTACTCCAAGTTCGAGTGATGTAATTCCGATAGAAAGATTATAGTCTTCATTCCAAGTGTCAGAATGATCTTACTATAGCAGAATGGTTTAAGTCTTCATTCCAAAATCTGAGTGATGTAATTTCGGCCGAAAGGTTGCAGTCTTCACTCCAAGTGTCAAAATAATGTAATTCCGGCCAAAATGATGCAATCTTCTTTCAAAAGTCGAGTGATGTAATTCGGCGGAAAGACGCAATCTTCACTTTAAGCGTCGAATGATGTAATGCGGCCGAAAGGATGCGGTGTTCACTCAAAAGTCGAGTGATGTAAATCCATTCGAAAGGTTGCAGTCTTCACTCCAAGTGTCCAGAATGATGTAATTCGACCGAAAGGTTGCAGTCTTCATTTAAAAGTACGATTGATGTAATTTCAGCCGAAAGGCTATAGTGTTCACTACAAGTGTAAGAATGACGTTATTACGGCGAGCATTGCAATCTTCATTCAAAAGTCCGAGTGATGTTATTCCGGCCAAAAGGATGCAATCTTCACTCCAAGTGTTATAATGATGTAATTAAATTTGAAAAGTTAACATCTTCTTCCAAATGTACGAGTGATGTAATTCTCATCGAAAAGTTGTAGTATTCAATCCAAAGTCATAGTGATGTATTTCCGGCCAAAAGGTTGCGAGTCTTTACTCCAAGTTCGAGTGATGTAATTCCGATAGAAAGATTATAGTCTTCATTCCAAGTGTCAGAATGATCTTACTATAGCAGAATGGTTTAAGTCTTCATTCCAAAATCTGAGTGATGTAATTTCGGCCGAAAGGTTGCAGTCTTCACTCCAAGTGTCAAAATAATGTAATTCCAGCCAAAATGATGCAATCTTCTTTCAAAAGTCTGAGTGATGTAATTCGGCGGAAAGACGCAATCTTCACTTTAAGCGTACGAATGATGTAATGCGGCGAAAGGATGCAGTGTTCACTCAAAAGTCTGAGTGATGTAATTCCATCTGAAAGGTTGCAGTCTTCACTCCAAGTGTCAGAATGATGTAATTCGACCGAAAGGTTGCAGTCTTCATTTAAAAGTTTGATTGATGTAATTTCAGCCGAAAGGCTATAGTGTTCACTACAAGTGTAAGAATGACGTTATTACGGCGAACATTGCAATCTTCATTCAAAAGTCCGAGTGATGTTATTCCGGCCAAAAGGATGCAATCTTCACTCCAAGTGTTATAATGATGTAATTAAGACTGAAAAGTTAACATCTTCTTCCAAATGTCTGAGTGATGTAATTCTCATCGAAAAGTTGTAGTATTCAATCCAAAGTCATAGTGATGTATTTCCGGCCAAAAGGTTGCAGTCTTTACTCCAAGTTCGAGTGATGTAATTCCGATAGAAAGATTATAGTCTTCATTCCAAGTGTCCAGAATGATCTTACTATAGCAGAATGGTTTAAGTCTTCATTCCAAAATCTGAGTGATGTAATTTCGGCCGAAAGGTTGCAGTCTTCACTCCAAGTGTCAAAATAATGTAATTCCGCCAAAATGATGCAATCTTCTTTCAAAAGTCGAGTGATGTAATTCGGCGGAAAGACGCAATCTTCACTTTAAGCGTCGAATGATGTAATGCTTTTGGCGAAAGGATGCGGTGTTCACTCAAAAGTCGAGTGATGTAATTCCATACGAAAGGTTGCGGTCTTCACTCCAAGTGTCGAGAATGATGTAATTCGACCGAAAGGTTGCGGTCTTCATTTAAAAGTACGATTGATGTAATTTCAGCGAAAGGCTATAGTGCTATAGTGTTCACTACAAGTGTAAGAATGACGTTATTAGCGGCGAACATTGCAATCTTCATTCAAAAGTCCGAGTGATGTTATTCCGGCCAAAAGGATGCAATCTTCACTCCAAGTGTTATAATGATGTAATTAATTTGAAAAGTTAACATCTTCTTCCAAATGTACGAGTGATGTAATTCTCATCGAAAAGTTGTAGTATTCAATCCAAAGTCATAGTGATGTATTTCCGGCCAAAAGGTTGCGGTCTTTACTCCAAGTTCGAGTGATGTAATTCCGATAGAAAGATTATAGTCTTCATTCCAAGTGTCGAGAATGATCTTACTATAGAGAATGGTTTAAGTCTTCATTCCAAAATCGAGTGATGTAATTTCGGCCGAAAGGTTGCGGTCTTCACTCCAAGTGTCAAAATAATGTAATTCCGGCCAAAATGATGCAATCTTCTTTCAAAAGTCGAGTGATGTAATTCGGCGGAAAGACGCAATCTTCACTTTAAGCGTACGAATGATGTAATGCGGCGAAAGGATGCGGTGTTCACTCAAAAGTACGAGTGATGTAATTCCATACGAAAGGTTGCGGTCTTCACTCCAAGTGTCGAGAATGATGTAATTCGACCGAAAGGTTGCGGTCTTCATTTAAAAGTACGATTGATGTAATTTCAGCCGAAAGGCTATAGTGTTCACTACAAGTGTAGAATGACGTTATTACGGCGACATTGCAATCTTCATTCAAAAGTCCGAGTGATGTTATTCCGGCCAAAAGGATGCAATCTTCACTCCAAGTGTTATAATGATGTAATTAAATTTGAAAAGTTAACATCTTCTTCCAAATGTACGAGTGATGTAATTCTCATCGAAAAGTTGTAGTATTCAATCCAAAGTCATAGTGATGTATTTCCGGCCAAAAGGTTGCGGTCTTTACTCCAAGTTCGAGTGATGTAATTCCGATAGAAAGATTATAGTCTTCATTCCAAGTGTCAGAATGATCTTACTATAGCAGAATGGTTTAAGTCTTCATTCCAAAATCTGAGTGATGTAATTTCGGCCGAAAGGTTGCAGTCTTCACTCCAAGTGTCAAAATAATGTAATTCCGGCCAAAATGATGCAATCTTCATTCAAAAGTCGAGTGATGTAATTCGGCGGAAAGACGCAATCTTCACTTTAAGCGTCGAATGATGTAATGCTTGGCGAAAGGATGCGGTGTTCACTCAAAAGTCGAGTGATGTAATTCCATACGAAAGGTTGCAGTCTTCACTCCAAGTGTCAGAATGATGTAATTCGACCGAAAGGTTGCAGTCTTCATTTAAAAGTACGATTGATGTAATTTCAGCCGAAAGGCTATAGTGTTCACTACAAGTGTAAGAATGACGTTATTACGGCGAACATTGCAATCTTCATTCAAAAGTCGAGTGATGTTATTCCGGCCAAAAGGATGCAATCTTCACTCCAAGTGTTATAATGATGTAATTAAAGTGAAAAGTTAACATCTTCTTCCAAATGTCGAGTGATGTAATTCTCATCGAAAAGTTGTAGTATTCAATCCAAAGTCATAGTGATGTATTCCGGCCAAAAGGTTGCGGTCTTTACTCCAAGTTCGAGTGATGTAATTCCGATAGAAAGATTATAGTCTTCATTCCAAGTGTCGAGAATGATCTTACTATAGCGAGAATGGTTTAAGTCTTCATTCAAATCGAGTGATGTAATTTCGGCCGAAAGGTTGCGGTCTTCACTCCAAGTGTCAAAATAATGTAATTCCGGCCAAAATGATGCAATCTTCTTTCAAAAGTCGAGTGATGTAATTCGGCGGAAAGACGCAATCTTCACTTTAAGCGTCGAATGATGTAATGCGGCGAAAGGATGCGGTGTTCACTCAAAAGTCGAGTGATGTAATTCCATACGAAAGGTTGCGGTCTTCACTCCAAGTGTCGAGAATGATGTAATTCGACCGAAAGGTTGCGGTCTTCATTTAAAAGTACGATTGATGTAATTTCAGCCGAAAGGCTATAGTGTTCACTACAAGTGTAAGAATGACGTTATTACGGCGAGCATTTGCAATCTTCATTCAAAAGTCCGAGTGATGTTATTCCGGCCAAAAGGATGCAATCTTCACTCCAAGTGTTATAATGATGTAATTAATTTGAAAAGTTAACATCTTCTTCCAAATGTCGAGTGATGTAATTCTCATCGAAAAGTTGTAGTATTCAATCCAAAGTCATAGTGATGTATTTCCGGCCAAAAGGTTGCGAGTCTTTACTCCAAGTTCCGAGTGATGTAATTCCGATAGAAAGATTATAGTCTTCATTCCAAGTGTCGAGAATGATCTTACTATAGCGAGAATGGTTTAAGTCTTCATTCCAAAATCGAGTGATGTAATTTCGGCCGAAAGGTTGCGGTCTTCACTCCAAGTGTCAAAATAATGTAATTCCGGCCAAAATGATGCAATCTTCTTTCAAAAGTCGAGTGATGTAATTCGGCGGAAAGACGCAATCTTCACTTTAAGCGTACGAATGATGTAATCTTGGCCGAAAGGATGCGGTGTTCACTCAAAAGTCGAGTGATGTAATTCCATACGAAAGGTTGCGGTCTTCACTCCAAGTGTCGAGAATGATGTAATTCGACCGAAAGGTTGCGGTCTTCATTTAAAAGTACGATTGATGTAATTTCAGCGAAAGGCTATAGTGTTCACTACAGTGTAAGAATGACGTTATTAGCGAGGCGACAAGTGCAATCTTCAATCTTCATTCAAAAGTCCGAGTGATGTTATTCCGGCCAAAAGGATGCAATCTTCACTCCAAGTGTTATAATGATGTAATTATTTGAAAAGTTAACATCTTTTTCCAAATGTCTGAGTGATGTAATTCTCATCGAAAAGTTGTAGTATTCAATCCAAAGTCATAGTGATGTATTTCCGGCCAAAAGGTTGCAGTCTTTACTCCAAGTTACGAGTGATGTAATTCCGATAGAAAGATTATAGTCTTCATTCCAAGTGTCAGAATGATCTTACTATAGCAGAATGGTTTAAGTCTTCATTCCAAAATCTGAGTGATGTAATTTCGGCCGAAAGGTTGCAGTCTTCACTCCAAGTGTCAAAATAATGTAATTCCGGCCAAAATGATGCAATCTTCTTTCAAAAGTCGAGTGATGTAATTCGGCGGAAAGACGCAATCTTCACTTTAAGCGTACGAATGATGTAATGCGGCGAAAGGATGCGGTGTTCACTCAAAAGTACGAGTGATGTAATTCCATCTGAAAGGTTGCAGTCTTCACTCCAAGTGTCAGAATGATGTAATTCGACCGAAAGGTTGCGGTCTTCATTTAAAAGTACGATTGATGTAATTTCAGCCGAAAGGCTATAGTGTTCACTACAAGTGTAAGAATGACGTTATTACGGCGACATTGCAATCTTCATTCAAAAGTCCGAGTGATGTTATTCCGGCCAAAAGGATGCAATCTTCACTCCAAGTGTTATAATGATGTAATTAAATTTGAAAAGTTAACATCTTCTTCCAAATGTCGAGTGATGTAATTCTCATCGAAAAGTTGTAGTATTCAATCCAAAGTCATAGTGATGTATTTCCGGCCAAAAGGTTGCGAGTCTTTACTCCAAGTTCGAGTGATGTAATTCCGATAGAAAGATTATAGTCTTCATTCCAAGTGTCGAATGATCTTACTATAGCGAGAATGGTTTAAGTCTTCATTCCAAAAATCGAGTGATGTAATTTCGGCCGAAAGGTTGCGGTCTTCACTCCAAGTGTCAAAATAATGTAATTCCGGCCAAAATGATGCAATCTTCTTTCAAAAGTACGAGTGATGTAATTCGGCGGAAAGACGCAATCTTCACTTTAAGCGTCGAATGATGTAATGCGGCGAAAGGATGCGGTGTTCACTCAAAAGTACGAGTGATGTAATTCCATACGAAAGGTTGCGGTCTTCACTCCAAGTGTCGAGAATGATGTAATTCGACCGAAAGGTTGCGGTCTTCATTTAAAAGTACGATTGATGTAATTTCAGCCGAAAGGCTATAGTGTTCACTACAAGTGTAAGAATGACGTTATTACGGCGACATTTGCAATCTTCATTCAAAAGTCCGAGTGATGTTATTCCGGCCAAAAGGATGCAATCTTCACTCCAAGTGTTATAATGATGTAATTCATTTGAAAGTTAACATCTTCTTCCAAATGTCGAGTGATGTAATTCTCATCGAAAAGTTGTAGTATTCAATCCAAAGTCATAGTGATGTATTTCCGGCCAAAAGGTTGCGAGTCTTTACTCCAAGTTCGAGTGATGTAATTCCGATCGAAAGATTATAGTCTTCATTCCAAGTGTCGAGAATGATCTTACTATAGCGAGAATGGTTTAAGTCTTCATTCCAAAATCGAGTGATGTAATTTCGGCCGAAAGGTTGCGGTCTTCACTCCAAGTGTCAAAATAATGTAATTCCGGCCAAAATGATGCAATCTTCTTTCAAAAGTCGAGTGATGTAATTCGGCGGAAAGACGCAATCTTCACTTTAAGCGTACGAATGATGTAATGCGGCGAAAGGATGCGGTGTTCACTCAAAAGTCTGATGATGTAATTCCATTTGAAAGGTTGCCGTCTTCACTCCAAGTGTCCAGAATGATGTAATTCGACCGAAAGGTTGCAGTCTTCATTTAAAAGTACGATTGATGTAATTTCAGCCGAAAGGCTATAGTGTTCACTACAAGTGTAAGAATGACGTTATTACGGCGAGCATTGCAATCTTCATTCAAAAGTCCGAGTGATGTTATTCCAGCCAAAAGGATGCAATCTTCACTCCAAGTGTTATAATGATGTAATTCGGACTGAAAAGTTAACATCTTCTTCCAAATGTCTGAGTGATGTAATTCTCATCGAAAAGTTGTAGTATTCAATCCAAAGTCATAGTGATGTATTTCCGGCCAAAAGGTTGCGAGTCTTTACTCCAAGTTCGAGTGATGTAATTCCGATAGAAAGATTATAGTCTTCATTCCAAGTGTCAGAATGATCTTACTATAGCAGAATGGTTTAAGTCTTCATTCCAAAATCTGAGTGATGTAATTTCGGCCGAAAGGTTGCAGTCTTCACTCCAAGTGTCAAAATAATGTAATTCCGGCCAAAATGATGCAATCTTCTTTCAAAAGTCGAGTGATGTAATTCGGCGGAAAGACGCAATCTTCACTTTAAGCGTCGAATGATGTAATTGGCCGAAAGGATGCGGTGTTCACTCAAAAGTCGAGTGATGTAATTCCATCTGAAAGGTTGCAGTCTTCACTCCAAGTGTCAGAATGATGTAATTCGACCGAAAGGTTGCAGTCTTCATTTAAAAGTACGATTGATGTAATTTCAGCCGAAAGGCTATAGTGTTCACTACAAGTGTAAGAATGACGTTATTACGGCGAACATTGCAATCTTCATTCAAAAGTCCGAGTGATGTTATTCCGGCCAAAAGGATGCAATCTTCACTCCAAGTGTTATAATGATGTAATTAAATTTGAAAAGTTAACATCTTCTTCCAAATGTACGAGTGATGTAATTCTCATCGAAAAGTTGTAGTATTCAATCCAAAGTCATAGTGATGTATTTCCGGCCAAAAGGTTGCAGTCTTTACTCCAAGTTCCGAGTGATGTAATTCCGATAGAAAGATTATAGTCTTCATTCCAAGTGTCAGAATGATCTTACTATAGCAGAATGGTTTAAGTCTTCATTCCAAAATCTGAGTGATGTAATTTCGGCCGAAAGGTTGCAGTCTTCACTCCAAGTGTCAAAATAATGTAATTCCGGCCAAAATGATGCAATCTTCTTTCAAAAGTCGAGTGATGTAATTCGGCGGAAAGACGCAATCTTCACTTTAAGCGCGTCGAATGATGTAATGCTTTGGCCGAAAGGATGCAGTGTTCACTCAAAAGTCTAGTGATGTAATTCCATCCGAAAGGTTGCAGTCTTCACTCCAAGTGTCCAGAATGATGTAATTCGACCGAAAGGTTGCAGTCTTCATTTAAAAGTACGATTGATGTAATTTCAGCCGAAAGGCTATAGTGTTCACTACAAGTGTAAGAATGACGTTATACGGCGACATTGCAATCTTCATTCAAAAGTCCGAGTGATGTTATTCCGGCCAAAAGGATGCAATCTTCACTCCAAGTGTTATAATGATGTAATTACATTTGAAAAGTTAACATCTTCTTCCAAATGTCTGAGTGATGTAATTCTCATCGAAAAGTTGTAGTATTCAATCCAAAGTCATAGTGATGTATTTCCGGCCAAAAGGTTGCGGTCTTTACTCCAAGTTCCGAGTGATGTAATTCCGATCGAAAGATTATAGTCTTCATTCCAAGTGTCAGAATGATCTTACTATAGCAGAATGGTTTAAGTCTTCATTCCAAAATCTGAGTGATGTAATTTCGGCCGAAAGGTTGCAGTCTTCACTCCAAGTGTCAAAATAATGTAATTCCAGCCAAAATGATGCAATCTTCTTTCAAAAGTCTGAGTGATGTAATTCCGGCGGAAAGACGCAATCTTCACTTTAAGCGTACGAATGATGTAATGCGGCGAAAGGATGCGGTGTTCACTCAAAAGTCGAGTGATGTAATTCCATCTGAAAGGTTGCAGTCTTCACTCCAAGTGTCAGAATGATGTATTTCGACCGAAAGGTTGCAGTCTTCAATTAAAAAAGTACGATTGATGTAATTTCAGCCGAAAGGCTATAGTGTTCACTACAAGTGTAAGAATGACGTTATTACGGCCGAACATTGCAATCTTCATTCAAAAGTCCGAGTGATGTTATTCCGGCCAAAAGGATGCAATCTTCACTCCAAGTGTTATAATGATGTAATTAAATTTGAAAAGTTAACATCTTCTTCCAAATGTACGAGTGATGTAATTCTCATCGAAAAGTTGTAGTATTCAATCCAAAGTCATAGTGATGTATTTCCGGCCAAAAGGTTGCGGTCTTTACTCCAAGTTCCGAGTGATGTAATTCCGATCGAAAGATTATAGTCTTCATTCCAAGTGTCGAGAATGATCTTACTATAGCGAGAATGGTTTAAGTCTTCATTCCAAAATCGAGTGATGTAATTTCGGCCGAAAGGTTGCAGTCTTCACTCCAAGTGTCAAAATAATGTAATTCCGGCCAAAATGATGCAATCTTCTTTCAAAAGTCGAGTGATGTAATTTCGGCGGAAAGACGCAATCTTCACTTTAAGCGTCGAATGATGTAATGCGGCCGAAAGGATGCGGTGTTCACTCAAAAGTACGAGTGATGTAATTCCATACGAAAGGTTGCAGTCTTCACTCCAAGTGTCAGAATGATGTAATTCGACCGAAAGGTTGCAGTCTTCATTTAAAAGTACGATTGATGTAATTTCAGCCGAAAGGCTATAGTGTTCACTACAAGTGTAAGAATGACGTTATTCGGCGACATTGCAATCTTCATTCAAAAGTCCGAGTGATGTTATTCCGGCCAAAAGGATGCAATCTTCACTCCAAGTGTTATAATGATGTAATTACATTTGAAAAGTTAACATCTTCTTCCAAATGTACGAGTGATGTAATTCTCATCGAAAAGTTGTAGTATTCAATCCAAAGTCATAGTGATGTATTTCCGGCCAAAAGGTTGAGTCTTTACTCCAAGTTCGAGTGATGTAATTCCGATCGAAAGATTATAGTCTTCATTCCAAGTGTCGAGAATGATCTTACTATAGCGAGAATGGTTTAAGTCTTCATTCCAAAATCGAGTGATGTAATTTCGGCCGAAAGGTTGCGGTCTTCACTCCAAGTGTCAAAATAATGTAATTCCGGCCAAAATGATGCAATCTTCTTTCAAAAGTCGAGTGATGTAATTCGGCGGAAAGACGCAATCTTCACTTTAAGCGTACGAATGATGTAATCTTGGCCGAAAGGATGCGGTGTTCACTCAAAAGTACGAGTGATGTAATTCCATACGAAAGGTTGCGGTCTTCACTCCAAGTGTCGAGAATGATGTAATTCGACCGAAAGGTTGCGGTCTTCATTTAAAAGTACGATTGATGTAATTTCAGCCGAAAGGCTATAGTGTTCACTACAAGTGTAAGAATGACGTTATTACGGCGAAACATTGCAATCTTCATTCAAAAGTCCGAGTGATGTTATTCCGGCCAAAAGGATGCAATCTTCACTCCAAGTGTTATAATGATGTAATTAATTTGAAAAGTTAACATCTTCTTCCAAATGTACGAGTGATGTAATTCTCATCGAAAAGTTGTAGTATTCAATCCAAAGTCATAGTGATGTATTTCCGGCCAAAAGGTTGCGAGTCTTTACTCCAAGTTCGAGTGATGTAATTCCGATCGAAAGATTATAGTCTTCATTCCAAGTGTCGAGAATGATCTACTATAGCGAGAATGGTTTAAGTCTTCATTCCAAAATCGAGTGATGTAATTTCGGCCGAAAGGTTGCGGTCTTCACTCCAAGTGTCAAAATAATGTAATTCCGGCCAAAATGATGCAATCTTCATTCAAAAGTCGAGTGATGTAATTCGGCGGAAAGACGCAATCTTCACTTTAAGCGTCGAATGATGTAATGGCGAAAGGATGCGGTGTTCACTCAAAAGTCGAGTGATGTAATTTCATACGAAAGGTTGCAGTCTTCACTCCAAGTGTCAGAATGATGTAATTCGACCGAAAGGTTGCAGTCTTCATTTAAAAGTACGATTGATGTAATTTCAGCCGAAAGGCTATAGTGTTCACTACAAGTGTAAGAATGACGTTATTACGGCGCGAACATTGCAATCTTCATTCAAAAGTCGAGTGATGTTATTCCGGCCAAAAGGATGCAATCTTCACTCCAAGTGTTATAATGATGTAATTCGGACTGAAAAGTTAACATCTTCTTCCAAATGTCTGAGTGATGTAATTCTCATCGAAAAGTTGTAGTATTCAATCCAAAGTCATAGTGATGTATTTCCGGCCAAAAGGTTGCGGTCTTTACTCCAAGTTCGAGTGATGTAATTCCGATCGAAAGATTATAGTCTTCATTCCAAGTGTCGAGAATGATCTTACTATAGCGAGAATGGTTTAAGTCTTCATTCCAAAATCGAGTGATGTAATTTCGGCCGAAAGGTTGCGGTCTTCACTCCAAGTGTCAAAATAATGTAATTCCGGCCAAAATGATGCAATCTTCATTCAAAAGTCGAGTGATGTAATTCGGCGGAAAGACGCAATCTTCACTTTAAGCGTACGAATGATGTAATCTTTGGGCGAAAGGATGCGGTGTTCACTCAAAAGTCGAGTGATGTAATTCCATACGAAAGGTTGCGGTCTTCACTCCAAGTGTCGAGAATGATGTAATTCGACCGAAAGGTTGCGGTCTTCATTTAAAAGTACGATTGATGTAATTTCAGCCGAAAGGCTATAGTGTTCACTACAAGTGTAAGAATGACGTTATTACGGCGCGACATTGCAATCTTCATTCAAAAGTCCGAGTGATGTTATTCCGGCCAAAAGGATGCAATCTTCACTCCAAGTGTTATAATGATGTAATTTAATTTGAAAAGTTAACATCTTCTTCCAAATGTACGAGTGATGTAATTCTCATCGAAAAGTTGTAGTATTCAATCCAAAGTCATAGTGATGTATTTCCGGCCAAAAGGTTGCGGTCTTTACTCCAAGTTCGAGTGATGTAATTCCGATCGAAAGATTATAGTCTTCATTCCAAGTGTCGAATGATCTTACTATAGCGAGAATGGTTTAAGTCTTCATTCCAAAATCGAGTGATGTAATTTCGGCCGAAAGGTTGCGGTCTTCACTCCAAGTGTCAAAATAATGTAATTCCGGCCAAAATGATGCAATCTTCATTCAAAAGTCGAGTGATGTAATTCGGCGGAAAGACGCAATCTTCACTTTAAGCGTCGAATGATGTAATGCGGCGAAAGGATGCGGTGTTCACTCAAAAGTCGAGTGATGTAATTCCATACGAAAGGTTGCGGTCTTCACTCCAAGTGTCGAGAATGATGTAATTCGACCGAAAGGTTGCGGTCTTCATTTAAAAGTACGATTGATGTAATTTCAGCCGAAAGGCTATAGTGTTCACTACAAGTGTAAGAATGACGTTATTACGGCGAACATTGCAATCTTCATTCAAAAGTCCGAGTGATGTTATTCCGGCCAAAAGGATGCAATCTTCACTCCAGTGTTATAATGATGTAATTAAATTTGAAAAGTTAACATCTTCTTCCAAATGTACGAGTGATGTAATTCTCATCGAAAAGTTGTAGTATTCAATCCAAAGTCATAGTGATGTATTTCCGGCCAAAAGGTTGCGGTCTTTACTCCAAGTTCGAGTGATGTAATTCCGATCGAAAGATTATAGTCTTCATTCCAAGTGTCGAGAATGATCTAACTATAGCGAGAATGGTTTAAGTCTTCATTCCAAAATCGAGTGATGTAATTTCGGCCGAAAGGTTGCGGTCTTCACTCCAAGTGTCAAAATAATGTAATTCCGGCCAAAATGATGCAATCTTCTTTCAAAAGTCGAGTGATGTAATTCGGCGGAAAGACGCAATCTTCACTTTAAGCGTCGAATGATGTAATGCGGCGAAAGGATGCGGTGTTCACTCAAAAGTCGAGTGATGTAATTCCATCGAAAGGTTGCGGTCTTCACTCCAAGTGTCGAGAATGATGTAATTCGACCGAAAGGTTGCGGGTCTTCATTTAAAAGTACGATTGATGTAATTTCAGCCGAAAGGCTATAGTGTTCACTACAAGTGTAAGAATGACGTTATTACGGCGACATTGCAATCTTCATTCAAAAGTCCGAGTGATGTTATTCCGGCCAAAAGGATGCAATCTTCACTCCAAGTGTTATAATGATGTAATTAAGTGAAAAGTTAACATCTTCTTCCAAATGTCGAGTGATGTAATTCTCATCGAAAAGTTGTAGTATTCAATCCAAAGTCATAGTGATGTATTTCCGGCCAAAAGGTTGCGAGTCTTTACTCCAAGTTCGAGTGATGTAATTCCGATCGAAAGATTATAGTCTTCATTCCAAGTGTCGAATGATCTTACTATAGCGAGAATGGTTTAAGTCTTCATTCCAAAATCGAGTGATGTAATTTCGGCCGAAAGGTTGCGGTCTTCACTCCAAGTGTCAAAATAATGTAATTCCGGCCAAAATGATGCAATCTTCATTCAAAAGTCGAGTGATGTAATTCGGCGGAAAGACGCAATCTTCACTTTAAGCGTACGAATGATGTAATGCTTTGGCCGAAAGGATGCGGTGTTCACTCAAAAGTCGAGTGATGTAATTCCATACGAAAGGTTGCGGTCTTCACTCCAAGTGTCGAGAATGATGTAATTCGACCGAAAGGTTGCGGTCTTCATTTAAAAGTACGATTGATGTAATTTCGGCCGAAAGGCTATAGTGTTCACTACAAGTGTAAGAATGACGTTATTACGGCGACATTGCAATCTTCATTCAAAAGTCCGAGTGATGTTATTCCGGCCAAAAGGATGCAATCTTCACTCCAAGTGTTATAATGATGTAATTAATTTGAAAAGTTAACATCTTCTTCCAAATGTACGAGTGATGTAATTCTCATCGAAAAGTTGTAGTATTCAATCCAAAGTCATAGTGATGTATTTCCGGCCAAAAGGTTGCGGTCTTTACTCCAAGTTCGAGTGATGTAATTAGATCGAAAGATTATAGTCTTCATTCCAAGTGTCGAGAATGATCTAACTATAGCGAGAATGGTTTAAGTCTTCATTCCAAAATCGAGTGATGTAATTTCGGCCGAAGGGTTGGTCTTCACTCCAAGTGTCAAAATAATGTAATTCCGGCCAAAATGATGCAATCTTCATTCAAAAGTCGAGTGATGTATTTCGGCGGAAAGACGCAATCTTCACTTTAAGCGTACGAATGATGTAATGCGGCGAAAGGATGCGGTGTTCACTCAAAAGTCTGATGATGTAATTCCATATGAAAGGTTGCAGTCTTCACTCCAAGTGTCAGAATGATGTAATTCGACCGAAAGGTTGCAGTCTTCATTTAAAAGTACGATTGATGTAATTTCAGCCGAAAGGCTATAGTGTTCACTACAAGTGTAAGAATGACGTTATTACGGCGACATTGCAATCTTCATTCAAAAGTCCGAGTGATGTTATTCCGGCCAAAAGGATGCAATCTTCCTCCAAGTGTTATAATGATGTAATTAATTTGAAAAGTTAACATCTTCTTCCAAATGTCTGAGTGATGTAATTCTCATCGAAAAGTTGTAGTATTCAATCCAAAGTCATAGTGATGTATTTCCGGCCAAAAGGTTGCAGTCTTTACTCCAAGTTCCGAGTGATGTAATTCCGATCGAAAGATTATAGTCTTCATTCCAAGTGTCAGAATGATCTAACTATAGCGAGAATGGTTTAAGTCTTCATTCCAAAATGCGAGTGATGTAATTTCGGCCGAAAGGTTGCGGTCTTCACTCCAAGTGTCAAAATAATGTAATTCCGGCCAAAATGATGCAATCTTCATTCAAAAGTCGAGTGATGTAATTCGGCGGAAAGACGCAATCTTCACTTTAAGCGTACGAATGATGTAATGCGGCCGAAAGGATGCGGTGTTCACTCAAAAGTACGAGTGATGTAATTCCATCTGAAAGGTTGCAGTCTTCACTCCAAGTGTCAGAATGATGTAATTCGACCGAAAGGTTGCAGTCTTCATTTAAAAGTACGATTGATGTAATTTCAGCCGAAAGGCTATAGTGTTCACTACAAGTGTAAGAATGACGTTATTACGGCGAACATTGCAATCTTCATTCAAAAGTCCGAGTGATGTTATTCCGGCCAAAAGGATGCAATCTTCACTCCAAGTGTTATAATGATGTAATTAATTTGAAAAGTTAACATCTTCTTCCAAATGTCGAGTGATGTAATTCTCATCGAAAAGTTGTAGTATTCAATCCAAAGTCATAGTGATGTATTTCCGGCCAAAAGGTTGCGAGTCTTTACTCCAAGTTCGAGTGATGTAATTCCGATCGAAAGATTATAGTCTTCATTCCAAGTGTCGAGAATGATCTTACTATAGCGAGAATGGTTTAAGTCTTCATTCCAAAATCGAGTGATGTAATTTCGGCCGAAAGGTTGCGGTCTTCACTCCAAGTGTCAAAATAATGTAATTCCGGCCAAAATGATGCAATCTTCATTCAAAAGTACGAGTGATGTAATTCGGCGGAAAGACGCAATCTTCACTTTAAGCGTCGAATGATGTAATGCGGCGAAAGGATGCGGTGTTCACTCAAAAGTCGAGTGATGTAATTCCATACGAAAGGTTGCGGTCTTCACTCCAAGTGTCGAGAATGATGTAATTCGACCGAAAGGTTGCGGTCTTCATTTAAAAGTACGATTGATGTAATTTCAGCCGAAAGGCTATAGTGTTCACTACAAGTGTAAGAATGACGTTATTACGGCGAACGAGCATTTGCAATCTTCATTCAAAAGTCCGAGTGATGTTATTCCGGCCAAAAGGATGCAATCTTCACTCCAAGTGTTATAATGATGTAATTAAATTTGAAAAGTTAACATCTTCTTCAAATGTACGAGTGATGTAATTCTCATCGAAAAGTTGTAGTATTCAATCCAAAGTCATAGTGATGTATTTCCGGCCAAAAGGTTGCGGTCTTTACTCCAAGTTCGAGTGATGTAATTCCGATCGAAAGATTATAGTCTTCATTCCAAGTGTCGAATGATCTAACTATAGCGAGAATGGTTTAAGTCTTCATTCCAAAATCGAGTGATGTAATTTCGGCCGAAAGGTTGCGGTCTTCACTCCAAGTGTCAAAATAATGTAATTCCGGCCAAAATGATGCAATCTTCATTCAAAAGTCGAGTGATGTAATTCGGCGGAAAGACGCAATCTTCACTTTAAGCGTCGAATGATGTAATGCGGCGAAAGGATGCGGTGTTCACTCAAAAGTCGAGTGATGTAATTCCATACGAAAGGTTGCGGTCTTCACTCCAAGTGTCGAGAATGATGTAATTCGACCGAAAGGTTGCGGTCTTCATTTAAAAGTACGATTGATGTAATTTCAGCCGAAAGGCTATAGTGTTCACTACAAGTGTAAGAATGACGTTATTACGGCGAACATTGCAATCTTCATTCAAAAGTCGAGTGATGTTATTCCGGCCAAAAGGATGCAATATCTTCACTCCAAGTGTTATAATGATGTAATTAAATTTGAAAAGTTAACATCTTCTTCCAAATGTACGAGTGATGTAATTCTCATCGAAAAGTTGTAGTATTCAATCCAAAGTCATAGTGATGTATTTCCGGCCAAAAGGTTGCGAGTCTTTATTCCAAGTTCGAGTGATGTAATTCCGATCGAAAGATTATAGTCTTCATTCCAAGTGTCGAATGATCTACTATAGCGAGAATGGTTTAAGTCTTCATTCCAAAATCGAGTGATGTAATTTCGGCCGAAAGGTTGCGGTCTTCACTCCAAGTGTCAAAATAATGTAATTCCGGCCAAAATGATGCAATCTTCATTCAAAAGTCGAGTGATGTAATTCGGCGGAAAGACGCAATCTTCACTTTAAGCGTACGAATGATGTAATAATGCGGCGAAAGGATGCGGTGTTCACTCAAAAGTCGAGTGATGTAATTCCATACGAAAGGTTGCGGTCTTCACTCCAAGTGTCGAATGATGTAATTCGACCGAAAGGTTGCGGTCTTCATTTAAAAGTACGATTGATGTAATTTCAGCCGAAAGGCTATAGTGTTCACTACAAGTGTAAGAATGACGTTATTACGGCGAACATTTGCAATCTTCATTCAAAAGTCCGAGTGATGTTATTCCGGCCAAAAGGATGCAATCTTCACTCCAAGTGTTATAATGATGTAATTAATTTGAAAAGTTAACATCTTCTTTCAAATGTACGAGTGATGTAATTCTCATCGAAAAGTTGTAGTATTCAATCCAAAGTCATAGTGATGTATTTCCGGCCAAAAGGTTGCGAGTCTTTATTCCAAGTTCGAGTGATGTAATTCCGATCGAAAGATTATAGTCTTCATTCCAAGTGTCGAGAATGATCTTACTATAGCGAGAATGGTTTAAGTCTTCATTCCAAAATCGAGTGATGTAATTTCGGCCGAAAGGTTGCGGTCTTCACTCCAAGTGTCAAAATAATGTAATTCCGGCCAAAAATGCAATCTTCATTCAAAAGTACGAGTGATGTAATTCGGCGGAAAGACGCAATCTTCACTTTAAGCGTCGAATGATGTAATCTTGGCCGAAAGGATGCGGTGTTCACTCAAAAGTCGAGTGATGTAATTCCATACGAAAGGTTGCGGTCTTCACTCCAAGTGTCGGAATGATGTAATTCGACCGAAAGGTTGCGGTCTTCATTTAAAAGTACGATTGATGTAATTTCAGCCGAAAGGCTATAGTGTTCACTACAAGTGTAAGAATGACGTTATTACGGCGAGCATTGCAATCTTCATTCAAAAGTCCGAGTGATGTTATTCCGGCCAAAAGGATGCAATCTTCACTCCAAGTGTTATAATGATGTAATTCGGATTTGAAAAGTTAACATCTTCTTCAAATGTACGAGTGATGTAATTCTCATCGAAAAGTTGTAGTATTCAATCCAAAGTCATAGTGATGTATTTCCGGCCAAAAGGTTGCGAGTCTTTATTCCAAGTTCGAGTGATGTAATTCCGATCGAAAGATTATAGTCTTCATTCCAAGTGTCGAATGATCTAACTATAGCGAGAATGGTTTAAGTCTTCATTCCAAAATCGAGTGATGTAATTTCGGCCGAAAGGTTGCGGTCTTCACTCCAAGTGTCAAAATAATGTAATTCCGGCCAAAATGATGCAATCTTCATTCAAAAGTCGAGTGATGTAATTCGGCGGAAAGACGCAATCTTCACTTTAAGCGTCGAATGATGTAATGCGGCGAAAGGATGCGGTCTTTCACTCAAAAGTCGAGTGATGTAATTCCATACGAAAGGTTGCGGTCTTCACTCCAAGTGTCGAGAATGATGTAATTCGACCGAAAGGTTGCGGTCTTCATTTAAAAGTACGATTGATGTAATTTCGGTAGCCGAAAGGCTATAGTGTTCACTACAAGTGTAAGAATGACGTTATTACGGCGAGAACATTGCAATCTTCATTCAAAAGTCCGAGTGATGTTATTCCGGCCAAAAGGATGCAATCTTCACTCCAAGTGTTATAATGATGTAATTAAATTTGAAAAGTTAACATCTTCTTTCAAATGTCGAGTGATGTAATTCTCATCGAAAAGTTGTAGTATTCAATCCAAAGTCATAGTGATGTATTTCGGCCAAAAGGTTGCGAGTCTTTATTCCAAGTTCGAGTGATGTAATTCCGATCGAAAGATTATAGTCTTCATTCCAAGTGTCGAATGATCTAACTACGACGAGAATGGTTTAAGTCTTCATTCCAAAATCGAGTGATGTAATTTCGGCCGAAAGGTTGCGGTCTTCACTCCAAGTGTCAAAATAATGTAATTCCGGCCAAAATGATGCAATCTTCATTCAAAAGTCGAGTGATGTAATTCGGCGGAAAGACGCAATCTTCACTTTAAGCGTACGAATGATGTAATCTTTGGCGAAAGGATGCGGTGTTCACTCAAAAGTACGAGTGATGTAATTCCATACGAAAGGTTGCGGTCTTCACTCCAAGTGTCGAGAATGATGTAATTCGACCGAAAGGTTGCGGTCTTCATTTAAAAGTACGATTGATGTAATTTCAGCCGAAAGGCTATAGTGTTCACTACAAGTGTAAGAATGACGTTATTACGGCGAACATTGCAATCTTCATTCAAAAGTCCGAGTGATGTTATTCCGGCCAAAAGGATGCAATCTTCACTCCAAGTGTTATAATGATGTAATTAATTTGAAAAGTTAACATCTTCTTTCAAATGTACGAGTGATGTAATTCTCATCGAAAAGTTGTAGTATTCAATCCAAAGTCATAGTGATGTATTTCCGGCCAAAAGGTTGCGAGTCTTTATTCCAAGTTCGAGTGATGTAATTCCGATCGAAAGATTATAGTCTTCATTCCAAGTGTCGAAGAATGATCTAACTAGCGAGAATGGTTTAAGTCTTCATTCCAAAATCGAGTGATGTAATTTCGGCCGAAAGGTTGCGGTCTTCACTCCAAGTGTCAAAATAATGTAATCCCGGCCAAAATGATGCAATCTTCATTCAAAAGTCGAGTGATGTAATTCGGCGGAAAGACGCAATCTTCACTTTAAGCGTACGAATGATGTAATTGGCGAAAGGATGCGGTGTTCACTCAAAAGTCGAGTGATGTAATTCCATACGAAAGGTTGCGGTCTTCACTCCAAGTGTCGGAATGATGTAATTCGACCGAAAGGTTGCGGTCTTCATTTAAAAGTACGATTGATGTAATTTCAGCCGAAAGGCTATAGTGTTCACTACAAGTGTAAGAATGACGTTATTACGGCGAGAACATTTGCAATCTTCATTCAAAAGTCGAGTGATGTTATTCCGGCCAAAAGGATGCAATCTTCACTCCAAGTGTTATAATGATGTAATTAAATTTGAAAAGTTAACATCTTCTTTCAAATGTACGAGTGATGTAATTCTCATCGAAAAGTTGTAGTATTCAATCCAAAGTCATAATGATGTATTTCCGGCCAAAAGGTTGCGAGTCTTTACTCCAAGTTCGAGTGATGTAATTCGATCGAAAGATTATAGTCTTCATTCCAAGTGTCGAAGAATGATCTAACTATAGCGAGAATGGTTTAAGTCTTCATTCCAAAATCGAGTGATGTAATTTCGGCCGAAAGGTTGCGGTCTTCACTCCAAGTGTCAAAATAATGTAATTCCGGCCAAAATGATGCAATCTTCATTCAAAAGTCGAGTGATGTAATTCGGCGGAAAGACGCAATCTTCACTTTAAGCGTACGAATGATGTAATGCGGCGAAAGGATGCGGTCTTTCACTCAAAAGTCGAGTGATGTAATTCCATACGAAAGGTTGCGGTCTTCACTCCAAGTGTCGAGAATGATGTAATTCGACCGAAAGGTTGCGGTCTTCATTTAAAAGTACGATTGATGTAATTTCAGCCGAAAGGCTATAGTGTTCACTACAAGTGTAAGAATGACGTTATTACGGCGAACATTTGCAATCTTCATTCAAAAGTCCGAGTGATGTTATTCCGGCCAAAAGGATGCAATCTTCACTCCAAGTGTTATAATGATGTAATTAATTTGAAAAGTTAACATCTTCTTCAAATGTCGAGTGATGTAATTCTCATCGAAAAGTTGTAGTATTCAATCCAAAGTCATAATGATGTATTTCCGGCCAAAAGGTTGCGAGTCTTTATTCCAAGTTCGAGTGATGTAATTCCGATCGAAAGATTATAGTCTTCATTCCAAGTGTCGAATGATCTAACTACTGCGAGAATGGTTTAAGTCTTCATTCCAAAATCGAGTGATGTAATTTCGGTCGAAAGGTTGCGGTCTTCACTCCAAGTGTCAAAATAATGTAATTCCGGCCAAAATGATGCAATCTTCATTCAAAAGTCGAGTGATGTAATTCGGCGGAAAGACGCAATCTTCACTTTAAGCGTCGAATGATGTAATCTTTGGACGAAAGGATGCGGTCTTTCACTCAAAAGTCGAGTGATGTAATTCCATACGAAAGGTTGCGGTCTTCACTCAAAGTGTGAGAATGATGTAATTCGACCGAAAGGTTGCGGTCTTCATTTAAAAGTACGATTGATGTAATTTCAGCCGAAAGGCTATAGTGTTCACTACAAGTGTAAGAATGACGTTATTACGGCGAGCATTGCAATCTTCATTCAAAAGTCCGAGTGATGTTATTCCGGCCAAAAGGATGCAATCTTCACTCCAAGTGTTATAATGATGTAATTAATTTGAAAAGTTAACATCTTCTTTCAAATGTACGAGTGATGTAATTCTCATCGAAAAGTTGTAGTATTCAATCCAAAGTCATAATGATGTATTTCCGGCCAAAAGGTTGCGGTCTTTATTCCAAGTTCGAGTGATGTAATTCCGATCGAAAGATTATAGTCTTCATTCCAAGTGTCGGAATGATCTAACTATAGCGAGAATGGTTTAAGTCTTCATTCCAAAATCGAGTGATGTAATTTCGGCCGAAAGGTTGCGGTCTTCACTCCAAGTGTCAAAATAATGTAATTCCGGCCAAAATGATGCAATCTTCATTCAAAAGTCGAGTGATGTAATTCGGCGGAAAGACGCAATCTTCACTTTAAGCGTACGAATGATGTAATATTTGGACGAAAGGATGCGGTCTTTCACTCAAAAGTCGAGTGATGTAATTCCATCGAAAGGTTGCGGTCTTCACTCCAAGTGTCGAGAATGATGTAATTCGACCGAAAGGTTGCGGTCTTCATTTAAAAGTACGAGTGATGTAATTTCAGCCGAAAGGCTATAGTGTTCACTACAAGTGTAAGAATGACGTTATTACGGCGAACATTGCAATCTTCATTCAAAAGTCCGAGTGATGTTATTCCGGCCAAAAGGATGCAATCTTCACTCCAAGTGTTATAATGATGTAATTAAATTTGAAAAGTTAACATCTTCTTTCAAATGTCGAGTGATGTAATTCTCATCGAAAAGTTGTAGTATTCAATCCAAAGTCATAATGATGTATTTCGGCCAAAAGGTTGCGAGTCTTTATTCCAAGTTCGAGTGATGTAATTCCGATCGAAAGATTATAGTCTTCATTCCAAGTGTCGGAATGATCTAACTATAGCGAGAATGGTTTAAGTCTTCATTCCAAAATCGAGTGATGTAATTTCGGCCGAAAGGTTGCGGTCTTCACTCCAAGTGTCAAAATAATGTAATTCCGGCCAAAATGATGCAATCTTCATTCAAAAGTCGAGTGATGTAATTCGGCGGAAAGACGCAATCTTCACTTTAAGCGTCGAATGATGTAATGCTTTGGGCGAAAGGATGCGGTGTTCACTCAAAAGTCGAGTGATGTAATTCCATCGAAAGGTTGCGGTCTTCACTCCAAGTGTCGAGAATGAATGATGTAATTCGACCGAAAGGTTGCGGTCTTCATTTAAAAGTACGAGTGATGTAATTTCAGCCGAAAGGCTATAGTGTTCACTACAAGTGTAAGAATGACGTTATTACGGCGAACATTGCAATCTTCATTCAAAAGTCCGAGTGATGTTATTCCGGCCAAAAGGATGCAATCTTCACTCCAAGTGTTATAATGATGTAATTATTTGAAAAGTTAACATCTTCTTTCAAATGTACGAGTGATGTAATTCTCATCGAAAAGTTGTAGTATTCAATCCAAAGTCATAATGATGTATTTCCGGCCAAAAGGTTGCGGTCTTTATTCCAAGGTTCGAGTGATGTAATTCCGATCGAAAGATTATAGTCTTCATTCCAAGTGTCGAGAATGATCTAACTATAGCGAGAATGGTTTAAGTCTTCATTCCAAAATCGAGTGATGTAATTTCGGCCGAAAGGTTGCGGTCTTCACTCCAAGTGTCAAAATAATGTAATTCCGGCCAAAATGATGCAATCTTCATTCAAAAGTCGAGTGATGTAATTCGGCGGAAAGACGCAATCTTCACTTTAAGCGTACGAATGATGTAATCTTGGACGAAAGGATGCGGTCTTTACTCAAAAGTACGAGTGATGTAATTCCATACGAAAGGTTGCGGTCTTCACTCCAAGTGTCGAGAATGATGTAATTCGACCGAAAGGTTGCGGTCTTCATTTAAAAGTACGAGTGATGTAATTTCAGCCGAAAGGCTATAGTGTTCACTACAAGTGTAAGAATGACGTTATTACGGCGAACATTTGCAATCTTCATTCAAAAGTCGAGTGATGTTATTCCGGCCAAAAGGATGCAATCTTCACTCCAAGTGTTATAATGATGTAATTAAATTTGAAAAGTTAACATCTTCTTTCAAATGTACGAGTGATGTAATTCTCATCGAAAAGTTGTAGTATTCAATCCAAAGTCATAATGATGTATTTCCGGCCAAAAGGTTGAGTCTTTATTCCAAGTTCGAGTGATGTAATTCCGATCGAAAGATTATAGTCTTCATTCCAAGTGTCGAGAATGATCTAACTAGCGAGAATGGTTTAAGTCTTCATTCCAAAATCGAGTGATGTAATTTCGGCCGAAAGGTTGCGGTCTTCACTCCAAGTGTCAAAATAATGTAATTCCGGCCAAAATGATGCAATCTTCATTCAAAAGTACGAGTGATGTAATTCGGCGGAAAGACGCAATCTTCACTTTAAGCGTACGAATGATGTAATGCTTTGGCGAAAGGATGCGGTCTTTCACTCAAAAGTCGAGTGATGTAATTCCATACGAAAGGTTGCGGTCTTCACTCCAAGTGTCGGAATGATGTAATTCGACCGAAAGGTTGCGGTCTTCATTTAAAAGTACGAGTGATGTAATTTCAGCCGAAAGGCTATAGTGTTCACTACAAGTGTAAGAATGACGTTATACGGCGAACATTTGCAATCTTCATTCAAAAGTCCGAGTGATGTTATTCCGGCCAAAAGGATGCAATCTTCACTCCAAGTGTTATAATGATGTAATAAATTTGAAAAGTTAACATCTTCTTTCAAATGTACGAGTGATGTAATTCTCATCGAAAAGTTGTAGTATTCAATCCAAAGTCATAATGATGTATTTCCGGCCAAAAGGTTGAGTCTTTATTCCAAAGTCGAGTGATGTAATTCCGATCGAAAGATTATAGTCTTCATTCCAAGTGTCGAATGATCTAACTACGGCGAGAATGGTTTAAGTCTTCATTCCAAAATCGAGTGATGTAATTTCGGTCGAAAGGTTGCGGTCTTCACTCCAAGTGTCAAAATAATGTAATTCCGGCCAAAATGATGCAATCTTCATTCAAAAGTCGAGTGATGTAATTCGGCGGAAAGACGCAATCTTCACTTTAAGCGTACGAATGATGTAATGCTTTGGACGAAAGGATGCGGTCTTTACTCAAAAGTCGAGTGATGTAATTCCATCGAAAGGTTGCGGTCTTCACTCCAAGTGTCGGAATGATGTAATTCGACCGAAAGGTTGCGGTCTTCATTTAAAAGTACGAGTGATGTAATTTCAGCCGAAAGGCTATAGTGTTCACTACAAGTGTAAGAATGACGTTATTACGGGCGACATTTGCAATCTTCATTCAAAAGTCCAGTGATGTTATTCCGGCCAAAAGGATGCAATCTTCACTCCAAGTGTTATAATGATGTAATTAATTTGAAAAGTTAACATCTTCTTTCAAATGTCGAGTGATGTAATTCTCATCGAAAAGTTGTAGTATTCAATCCAAAGTCATAATGATGTATTTCCGGCCAAAAGGTTGCGGTCTTTATTCCAAGGTCGAGTGATGTAATTCCGATCGAAAGATTATAGTCTTCATTCCAAGTGTCGAATGATCTAACTACTATAGAGAATGGTTTAAGTCTTCATTCCAAAATCGAGTGATGTAATTTCGGTCGAAAGGTTGCGGTCTTCACTCCAAGTGTCAAAATAATGTAATTCCGGCCAAAATGATGCAATCTTCATTCAAAAGTACGAGTGATGTAATTCGGCGGAAAGACGCAATCTTCACTTTAAGCGTACGAATGATGTAATGTTTGGACGAAAGGATGCGGTCTTTACTCAAAAGTACGAGTGATGTAATTCCATACGAAAGGTTGCGGTCTTCACTCCAAGTGTCGAGAATGATGTAATTCGACCGAAAGGTTGCGGTCTTCATTTAAAAGTACGAGTGATGTAATTTCAGCCGAAAGGCTATAGTGTTCACTACAAGTGTAAGAATGACGTTATTACGGCGACATTTGCAATCTTCATTCAAAAGTCCGAGTGATGTTATTCCGGCCAAAAGGATGCAATCTTCACTCCAAGTGTTATAATGATGTAATTAATTTGAAAAGTTAACATCTTCTTTCAAATGTACGAGTGATGTAATTCTCATCGAAAAGTTGTAGTATTCAATCCAAAGTCATAATGATGTATTTCCGGCCAAAAGGTTGCGGTCTTTATTCCAAAGTTCGAGTGATGTAATTCCGATCGAAAGATTATAGTCTTCATTCCAAGTGTCGAGAATGATCTAACTATACGGAGAATGGTTTAAGTCTTCATTCCAAAATCGAGTGATGTAATTTCGGTCGAAAGGTTGCGGTCTTCACTCCAAGTGTCAAAATAATGTAATTCCGGCCAAAATGATGCAATCTTCATTCAAAAGTCGAGTGATGTAATTCGGCGGAAAGACGCAATCTTCACTTTAAGCGTACGAATGATGTAATGCTTTGGACGAAAGGTTGCGGTCTTTACTCAAAAGTCGAGTGATGTAATTCCATCCGAAAGGTTGCGGTCTTCACTCCAAGTGTCGAGAATGATGTAATTCGACCGAAAGGTTGCGGTCTTCATTTAAAAGTACGAGTGATGTAATTTCAGCCGAAAGGCTATAGTGTTCACTACAAGTGTAAGAATGACGTTATTACGGCGAACATTGCAATCTTCATTCAAAAGTCCGAGTGATGTTATTCCGGCCAAAAGGATGCAATCTTCACTCCAAGTGTTATAATGATGTAATTCGATTTGAAAAGTTAACATCTTCTTTCAAATGTCGAGTGATGTAATTCTCATCGAAAAGTTGTAGTATTCAATCCAAAGTCATAATGATGTATTTACGGCCAAAAGGTTGCGGTCTTTATTCCAAGTTCGAGTGATGTAATTCCGATCGAAAGATTATAGTCTTCATTCCAAGTGTCGAATGATCTAACTATAGCGAGAATGGTTTAAGTCTTCATTCCAAAATCGAGTGATGTAATTTCGGCCGAAAGGTTGCGGTCTTCACTCCAAGTGTCAAAATAATGTAATTCCGGCCAAAATGATGCAATCTTCATTCAAAAGTCGAGTGATGTAATTCGGCGGAAAGACGCAATCTTCACTTTAAGCGTACGAATGATGTAATCTTTGGACGAAAGGTTGCGGTCTTTACTCAAAAGTCGAGTGATGTAATTCCATCGAAAGGTTGCGGTCTTCACTCCAAGTGTCGAGAATGATGTAATTCGACCGAAAGGTTGCGGTCTTCATTTAAAAGTACGAGTGATGTAATTTCAGCCGAAAGGCTATAGTGTTCACTACAAGTGTAAGAATGACGTTATTACGGCGAGCATTTGCAATCTTCATTCAAAAGTCCGAGTGATGTTATTCCGGCCAAAAGGATGCAATCTTCACTCCAAGTGTTATAATGATGTAATTTCATTTGAAAAGTTAACATCTTCTTTCAAATGTACGAGTGATGTAATTCTCATCGAAAAGTTGTAGTATTCAATCCAAAGTCATAATGATGTATTTCCGGCCAAAAGGTTGCGAGTCTTTATTCCAAGTCGAGTGATGTAATTCCGATCGAAAGATTATAGTCTTCATTCCAAGTGTCGAACGATCTAACTACTATAGCGAGAATGGTTTAAGTCTTCATTCCAAAATGCGAGTGATGTAATTTCGGCCGAAAGGTTGCGGTCTTCACTCCAAGTGTCAAAATAATGTAATTCCGGCCAAAATGATGCAATCTTCATTCAAAAGTCGAGTGATGTAATTCGGCGGAAAGACGCAATCTTCACTTTAAGCGTACGAATGATGTAATGTTGGACGAAAGGTTGCGGTCTTTACTCAAAAGTCGAGTGATGTAATTCCATACGAAAGGTTGCGGTCTTCACTCCAAGTGTCGAGAATGATGTAATTCGACCGAAAGGTTGCGGTCTTCATTTAAAAGTACGAGTGATGTAATTTCAGCCGAAAGGCTATAGTGTTCACTACAAGTGTAAGAATGACGTTATTACGGCGAACATTGCAATCTTCATTCAAAAGTCGAGTGATGTTATTCCGGCCAAAAGGATGCAATCTTCACTCCAAGTGTTATAATGATGTAATTAAATTGAAAAGTTAACATCTTCTTTCAAATGTACGAGTGATGTAATTCTCATCGAAAAGTTGTAGTATTCAATCCAAAGTCATAATGATGTATTTCCGGCCAAAAGGTTGCGAGTCTTTATTCCAAGTCGAGTGATGTAATTCCGATCGAAAGATTATAGTCTTCATTCCAAGTGTCGAACGATCTAACTACTAGCGAGAATGGTTTAAGTCTTCATTCCAAAATCGAGTGATGTAATTTCGGTCGGCGAGAAAGGTTGCGGTCTTCACTCCAAGTGTCAAAATAATGTAATTCCGGCCAAAATGATGCAATCTTCATTCAAAAGTCGAGTGATGTAATTCGGCGGAAAGACGCAATCTTCACTTTAAGCGTACGAATGATGTAATGCTTTGGACGAAAGGATGCGGTCTTCACTCAAAAGTCGAGTGATGTAATTCCATACGAAAGGTTGCGGTCTTCACTCCAAGTGTCGAGAATGATGTAATTCGACCGAAAGGTTGCGGTCTTCATTTAAAAGTACGAGTGATGTAATTTCAGCCGAAAGGCTATAGTGTTCACTACAAGTGTAAGAATGACGTTATTACGGCGAACATTGCAATCTTCATTCAAAAGTCCGAGTGATGTTATTCCGGCCAAAAGGATGCAATCTTCACTCCAAGTGTTATAATGATGTAATTCTGATTAAGTGAAAAGTTAACATCTTCTTTCAAATGTACGAGTGATGTAATTCTCATCGAAAAGTTGTAGTATTCAATCCAAAGTCATAATGATGTATTTCCGGCCAAAAGGTTGTTGAGTCTTTATTCCAAGTCAAGTTCGAGTGATGTAATTCCGATCGAAAGATTATAGTCTTCATTCCAAGTGTCGGAACGATCTAACTACGGAGAATGGTTTAAGTCTTCATTCCAAAATGCGAGTGATGTAATTTCGGCCGAAAGGTTGCGGTCTTCACTCCAAGTGTCAAAATAATGTAATTCCGGCCAAAATGATGCAATCTTCATTCAAAAGTCGAGTGATGTAATTCGGCGGAAAGACGCAATCTTCACTTTAAGCGTACGAATGATGTAATGCTTTGGACGAAAGGATGCGGTCTTTACTCAAAAGTACGAGTGATGTAATTCCATCGAAAGGTTGCGGTCTTCACTCCAAGTGTCGAGAATGATGTAATTCGACCGAAAGGTTGCGGTCTTCATTTAAAAGTACGAGTGATGTAATTTCAGCCGAAAGGCTATAGTGTTCACTACAAGTGTAAGAATGACGTTATTACGGCGAACTTGCAATCTTCATTCAAAAGTCCGAGTGATGTTATTCCGCCAAAAGGATGCAATCTTCACTCCAAGTGTTATAATGATGTAATTTTGAAAAGTTAACATCTTCTTTCAAATGTACGAGTGATGTAATTCTCATCGAAAAGTTGTAGTATTCAATCCAAAGTCATAATGATGTATTTCCGGCCAAAAGGTTGCGAGTCTTTATTCCAAGTCGAGTGATGTAATTCCGATCGAAAGATTATAGTCTTCATTCCAAGTGTCGAACGATCTAACTACTAGCGAGAATGGTTTAAGTCTTCATTCCAAAATCGAGTGATGTAATTTCGGTCGAAAGGTTGCGGTCTTCACTCCAAGTGTCAAAATAATGTAATTCCGGCCAAAATGATGCAATCTTCATTCAAAAGTACGAGTGATGTAATTCGGCGGAAAGACGCAATCTTCACTTTAAGCGTCGAATGATGTAATGCTTTGGCGAAAGGATGCGGTCTTCACTCAAAAGTACGAGTGATGTAATTCCATACGAAAGGTTGCGGTCTTCACTCCAAGTGTCGAGAATGATGTAATTCGACCGAAAGGTTGCGGTCTTCATTTAAAAGTACGAGTGATGTAATTTCAGCCGAAAGGCTATAGTGTTCACTACAAGTGTAAGAATGACGTTATTACGGCGGCGAACATTGCAATCTTCATTCAAAAGTCCGAGTGATGTTATTCCGGCCAAAAGGATGCAATCTTCACTCCAAGTGTTATAATGATGTAATTAAATTTGAAAAGTTAACATCTTCTTTCAAATGTCGAGTGATGTAATTCTCATCGAAAAGTTGTAGTATTCAATCCAAAGTCATAATGATGTATTTCCGGCCAAAAGGTTGCGGTCTTTATTCCAAGTCGAGTGATGTAATTCCGATCGAAAGATTATAGTCTTCATTCCAAGTGTCGAACGATCTAACTATAGCGAGAATGGTTTAAGTCTTCATTCCAAAATCGAGTGATGTAATTTCGGCCGAAAGGTTGCGGTCTTCACTCCAAGTGTCAAAATAATGTAATTCCGGCCAAAATGATGCAATCTTCATTCAAAAGTCGAGTGATGTAATTCGGCGGAAAGACGCAATCTTCACTTTAAGCGTACGAATGATGTAATTTGGACGAAAGGTTGCGGTCTTTACTCAAAAGTCGAGTGATGTAATTCCATTCCGAAAGGTTGCGGTCTTCACTCCAAGTGTCGAGAATGATGTAATTCGGCGAAAGGTTGCGGTCTTCATTTAAAAGTACGAGTGATGTAATTTCAGCCGAAAGGCTATAGTGTTCACTACAAGTGTAAGAATGACGTTATTACGGCGAGCATTGCAATCTTCATTCAAAAGTCCGAGTGATGTTATTCCGGCCAAAAGGATGCAATCTTCACTCCAAGTGTTATAATGATGTAATTAATTTGAAAAGTTAACATCTTCTTTCAAATGTCGAGTGATGTAATTCTCATCGAAAAGTTGTAGTATTCAATCAAAGTCATAATGATGTATTTCCGGCCAAAAGGTTGCGAGTCTTTATTCCAAGTCGAGTGATGTAATTCCGATCGAAAGATTATAGTCTTCATTCCAAGTGTCGAACGATCTAACTATAGCGAGAATGGTTTAAGTCTTCATTCCAAAATCGAGTGATGTAATTTCGGCCGAAAGGTTGCGGTCTTCACTCCAAGTGTCAAAATAATGTAATTCCGGCCAAAATGATGCAATCTTCATTCAAAAAAAGTCGAGTGATGTAATTCGGCGGAAAGACGCAATCTTCACTTTAAGCGTCGAATGATGTAATCTTTGGACGAAAGGTTGCGGTCTTTACTCTCAAAAGTCGAGTGATGTAATTCCATCCGAAAGGTTGCGGTCTTCACTCCAAGTGTCGAGAATGATGTAATTCGACCGAAAGGTTGCGGTCTTCATTTAAAAGTACGAGTGATGTAATTTCAGCCGAAAGGCTATAGTGTTCACTACAAGTGTAAGAATGACGTTATTACGGCGAACATTTGCAATCTTCATTCAAAAGTCCGAGTGATGTTATTCCGGCCAAAAGGATGCAATCTTCACTCCAAGTGTTATAATGATGTAATTAATTTGAAAAGTTAACATCTTCTTTCAAATGTACGAGTGATGTAATTCTCATCGAAAAGTTGTAGTATTCAATCCAAAGTCATAATGATGTATTTCCGGCCAAAAGGTTGCGAGTCTTTATTCCAAGTTCGAGTGATGTAATTCCGATCGAAAGATTATAGTCTTCATTCCAAGTGTCGAACGATCTAACTATAGCGAGAATGGTTTAAGTCTTCATTCCAAAATCGAGTGATGTAATTTCGGCCGAAAGGTTGCGGTCTTCACTCCAAGTGTCAAAATAATGTAATTCCGGCCAAAATGATGCAATCTTCATTCAAAAGTCGAGTGATGTAATTCGGCGGAAAGACGCAATCTTCACTTTAAGCGTACGAATGATGTAATGCTTTGGACGAAAGGATGCGGTCTTCACTCAAAAGTCGAGTGATGTAATTCCATCCATACGAAAGGTTGCGGTCTTCACTCCAAGTGTCGGAATGATGTAATTCGACCGAAAGGTTGCGGTCTTCATTTAAAAGTACGAGTGATGTAATTTCAGCCGAAAGGCTATAGTGTTCACTACAAGTGTAAGAATGACGTTATTACGGCGAACGACATTGCAATCTTCATTCAAAAGTCCGAGTGATGTTATTCCGGCCAAAAGGATGCAATCTTCACTCCAAGTGTTATAATGATGTAATTAATTTGAAAAGTTAACATCTTCTTTCAAATGTACGAGTGATGTAATTCTCATCGAAAAGTTGTAGTATTCAATCCAAAGTCATAATGATGTATTTCCGGCCAAAAGGTTGCGGTCTTTATTCCAAAGTCGAGTGATGTAATTCCGATCGAAAGATTATAGTCTTCATTCCAAGTGTCGAGAACGATCTAACTAGCGAGAATGGTTTAAGTCTTCATTCCAAAATCGAGTGATGTAATTTCGGCCGAAAGGTTGCGGTCTTCACTCCAAGTGTCAAAATAATGTAATTCCGCCAAAATGATGCAATCTTCATTCAAAAGTCGAGTGATGTAATTCGGCGGAAAGACGCAATCTTCACTTTAAGCGTACGAATGATGTAATATCTTTGGACGACGAAAGGTTGCGGTCTTTACTCAAAAGTCGAGTGATGTAATTCCATCGAAAGGTTGCGGTCTTCACTCCAAGTGTCGGAATGATGTAATTCGACCGAAAGGTTGCGGTCTTCATTTAAAAGTACGAGTGATGTAATTTCAGCCGAAAGGCTATAGTGTTCACTACAAGTGTAAGAATGACGTTATACGGCGACATTGCAATCTTCATTCAAAAGTCCGAGTGATGTTATTCCGGCCAAAAGGATGCAATCTTCACTCCAAGTGTTATAATGATGTAATTAAATTTGAAAAGTTAACATCTTCTTTCAAATGTACGAGTGATGTAATTCTCATCGAAAAAGTTGTAGTATTCAATCCAAAGTCATAATGATGTATTTCCGGCCAAAAGGTTGCGGTCTTTATTCCAAGTTCGAGTGATGTAATTCCGATCGAAAGATTATAGTCTTCATTCCAAGTGTCGAACGATCTAACTAGCGAGAATGGTTTAAGTCTTCATTCCAAAATCGAGTGATGTAATTTCGGCCGAAAGGTTGCGGTCTTCACTCCAAGTGTCAAAATAATGTAATTCCGGCCAAAATGATGCAATCTTCATTCAAAAGTACGAGTGATGTAATTCGGCGGAAAGACGCAATCTTCACTTTAAGCGTACGAATGATGTAATGCTTTTGGCGAAAGGATGCGGTGTTCACTCAAAAGTCGAGTGATGTAATTCCATACGAAAGGTTTGAGTCTTCACTCCAAGTGTCGAGAATGATGTAATTCGACCGAAAGGTTGCGGTCTTCATTTAAAAGTACGAGTGATGTAATTTCAGCCGAAAGGCTATAGTGTTCACTACAAGTGTAAGAATGACGTTATACGGCGAGCGAACATTGCAATCTTCATTCAAAAGTCCGAGTGATGTTATTCCGGCCAAAAGGATGCAATCTTCACTCCAAGTGTTATAATGATGTAATTTATTTGAAAAGTTAACATCTTCTTTCAAATGTACGAGTGATGTAATTCTCATCGAAAAGTTGTAGTATTCAATCCAAAGTCATAATGATGTATTTCCGGCCAAAAGGTTGCGAGTCTTTATTCCAAGGTCGAGTGATGTAATTCCGATCGAAAGATTATAGTCTTCATTCCAAGTGTCGAACGATCTAACTATAGCGAGAATGGTTTAAGTCTTCATTCCAAAATCGAGTGATGTAATTTCGGCCGAAAGGTTGCGGTCTTCACTCCAAGTGTCAAAATAATGTAATTCCGCCAAAATGATGCAATCTTCATTCAAAAGTCGAGTGATGTAATTCGGCGGAAAGACGCAATCTTCACTTTAAGCGTACGAATGATGTAATGCGGACGAAAGGATGCGGTCTTCACTCAAAAGTCGAGTGATGTAATTCCATACGAAAGGTTGCGGTCTTCACTCCAAGTGTCGAGAATGATGTAATTCGACCGAAAGGTTGCGGTCTTCATTTAAAAGTACGAGTGATGTAATTTCAGCCGAAAGGCTATAGTGTTCACTACAAGTGTAAGAATGACGTTATTACGGCGAACATTGCAATCTTCATTCAAAAGTCCGAGTGATGTTATTCCGGCCAAAAGGATGCAATCTTCACTCCAAGTGTTATAATGATGTAATTAAATTTGAAAAGTTAACATCTTCTTTCAAATGTACGAGTGATGTAATTCTCATCGAAAAGTTGTAGTATTCAATCCAAAGTCATAATGATGTATTTCCGGCCAAAAGGTTGCGAGTCTTTATTCCAAGTCGAGTGATGTAATTCCGATCGAAAGATTATAGTCTTCATTCCAAGTGTCGAACGATCTAACTACGGCGAGAATGGTTTAAGTCTTCATTCCAAAATCGAGTGATGTAATTTCGGCCGAAAGGTTGCGGTCTTCACTCCAAGTGTCAAAATAATGTAATTCCGGCCAAAATGATGCAATCTTCATTCAAAAGTCGAGTGATGTAATTCGGCGGAAAGACGCAATCTTCACTTTAAGCGTACGAATGATGTAATGCTTGGGCGAAAGGTTGCGGTCTTCACTCAAAAGTCGAGTGAGTGATGTAATTCCATACGAAAGGTTGCGGTCTTCACTCCAAGTGTCGATGAATGATGTAATTCGACCGAAAGGTTGCGGTCTTCATTTAAAAGTACGAGTGATGTAATTTCAGCCGAAAGGCTATAGTGTTCACTACAAGTGTAAGAATGACGTTATTACGGCGAACATTGCAATCTTCATTCAAAAGTCCGAGTGATGTTATTCCGGCCAAAAGGATGCAATCTTCACTCCAAGTGTTATAATGATGTAATTAATTTGAAAAGTTAACATCTTCTTTCAAATGTACGAGTGATGTAATCATCGAAAAGTTGTAGTATTCAATCCAAAGTCATAATGATGTATTTCCGGCCAAAAGGTTGCGGTCTTTATTCCAAGGTCGAGTGATGTAATTCCGATCGAAAGATTATAGTCTTCATTCCAAGTGTCGAACGATCTAACTATAGCGAGAATGGTTTAAGTCTTCATTCCAAAATCGAGTGATGTAATTTCGGCCGAAAGGTTGCGGTCTTCACTCCAAGTGTCAAAATAATGTAATTCCGGCCAAAATGATGCAATCTTCATTCAAAAGTCGAGTGATGTAATTCGGCGGAAAGACGCAATCTTCACTTTAAGCGTACGAATGATGTAATGCTTTGGACGAAAGGATGCGGTCTTCACTCAAAAGTACGAGTGATGTAATTCCATCGAAAGGTTGCGGTCTTCACTCCAAGTGTCGAGAATGATGTAATTCGACCGAAAGGTTGCGGTCTTCATTTAAAAGTACGAGTGATGTAATTTCAGCCGAAAGGCTATAGTGTTCACTACAAGTGTAAGAATGACGTTATTACGGCGAACATTGCAATCTTCATTCAAAAGTCCGAGTGATGTTATTCCGGCCAAAAGGATGCAATCTTCACTCCAAGTGTTATAATGATGTAATTAATTTGAAAAGTTAACATCTTCTTTCAAATGTACGAGTGATGTAATTCTCATCGAAAAGTTGTAGTATTCAATCCAAAGTCATAATGATGTATTTCCGGCCAAAAGGTTGCGGTCTTTATTCCAAGGTCGAGTGATGTAATTCCGATCGAAAGATTATAGTCTTCATTCCAAGTGTCGAACGATCTAACTACGAGAGAATGGTTTAAGTCTTCATTCCAAAATCGAGTGATGTAATTTCGGCCGAAAGGTTGCGGTCTTCACTCCAAGTGTCAAAATAATGTAATTCCGGCCAAAATGATGCAATCTTCATTCAAAAGTCGAGTGATGTAATTCGGCGGAAAGACGCAATCTTCACTTTAAGCGTCGAATGATGTAATGCTTTGGACGAAAGGTTGCGGTCTTCACTCAAAAGTACGAGTGATGTAATTCCATCGAAAGGTTGCGGTCTTCACTCCAAGTGTCGAGAATGATGTAATTCGACCGAAAGGTTGCGGTCTTCATTTAAAAGTACGAGTGATGTAATTTCAGCCGAAAGGCTATAGTGTTCACTACAAGTGTAAGAATGACGTTATTACGGCGAGCATTGCAATCTTCATTCAAAAGTCCGAGTGATGTTATTCCGGCCAAAAGGATGCAATCTTCACTCCAAGTGTTATAATGATGTAATTACATTTGAAAAGTTAACATCTTCTTTCAAATGTACGAGTGATGTAATTCTCATCGAAAAGTTGTAGTATTCAATCCAAAGTCATAATGATGTATTTCCGGCCAAAAGGTTGCGAGTCTTTATTCCAAGTTCGAGTGATGTAATTCCGATCGAAAGATTATAGTCTTCATTCCAAGTGTCGAACGATCTAACTACGAGCGAGAATGGTTTAAGTCTTCATTCCAAAATCGAGTGATGTAATTTCGGCCGAAAGGTTGCGGTCTTCACTCCAAGTGTCAAAATAATGTAATTCCGGCCAAAATGATGCAATCTTCATTCAAAAGTCGAGTGATGTAATTCGGCGGAAAGACGCAATCTTCACTTTAAGCGTACGAATGATGTAATGCTTTGGACGAAAGGTTGCGGTCTTCACTCAAAAGTCGAGTGATGTAATTCCATACGAAAGGTTGCGGTCTTCACTCCAAGTGTCGAGAATGATGTAATTCGACCGAAAGGTTGCGGTCTTCATTTAAAAGTACGAGTGATGTAATTTCAGCCGAAAGGCTATAGTGTTCACTACAAGTGTAAGAATGACGTTATTACGGCGAACATTGCAATCTTCATTCAAAAGTCCGAGTGATGTTATTCCGGCCAAAAGGATGCAATCTTCACTCCAAGTGTTATAATGATGTAATTAATTTGAAAAGTTAACATCTTCTTTCAAATGTCGAGTGATGTAATTCTCATCGAAAAGTTGTAGTATTCAATCCAAAGTCATAATGATGTATTTCCGGCCAAAAAAAGGTTGCGGTCTTTATTCCAAGGTCGAGTGATGTAATTCCGATCGAAAGATTATAGTCTTCATTCCAAGTGTCGACGATCTAACTACGAGCGAGAATGGTTTAAGTCTTCATTCCAAAATCGAGTGATGTAATTTCGGCCGAAAGGTTGCGGTCTTCACTCCAAGTGTCAAAATAATGTAATTCCGGCCAAAATGATGCAATCTTCATTCAAAAGTACGAGTGATGTAATTCGGCGGAAAGACGCAATCTTCACTTTAAGCGTACGAATGATGTAATCTTTGGCGAAAGGATGCGGTGTTCACTCAAAAGTCGAGTGATGTAATTCCATCCGAAAGGTTGCGGTCTTCACTCCAAGTGTCGGAATGATGTAATTCGGACCGAAAGGTTGCGGTCTTCATTTAAAAGTACGAGTGATGTAATTTCAGCCGAAAGCTATAGTGTTCACTACAAGTGTAAGAATGACGTTATTACGGCGAACATTGCAATCTTCATTCAAAAGTCCGAGTGATGTTATTCCGGCCAAAAGGATGCAATCTTCACTCCAAGTGTTATAATGATGTAATTAATTTGAAAAGTTAACATCTTCTTTCAAATGTACGAGTGATGTAATTCTCATCGAAAAGTTGTAGTATTCAATCCAAAGTCATAATGATGTATTTCCGGCCAAAAGGTTGCGGTCTTTATTCCAAGGTCGAGTGATGTAATTCCGATCGAAAGATTATAGTCTTCATTCCAAGTGTCGAACGATCTAACTATAGCGAGAATGGTTTAAGTCTTCATTCCAAAATCGAGTGATGTAATTTCGGCCGAAAGGTTGCGGTCTTCACTCCAAGTGTCAAAATAATGTAATTCCGGCCAAAATGATGCAATCTTCATTCAAAAGTCGAGTGATGTAATTCGGCGGAAAGACGCAATCTTCACTTTAAGCGTCGAATGATGTAATGCTTTGGACGAAAGGATGCGGTCTTCACTCAAAAGTCGAGTGATGTAATTCCATCCGAAAGGTTGCGGTCTTCACTCCAAGTGTCGAGAATGATGTAATTCGACCGAAAGGTTGCGGTCTTCATTTAAAAGTACGAGTGATGTAATTTCAGCCGAAAGGCTATAGTGTTCACTACAAGTGTAAGAATGACGTTATTACGGCGAAGCATTTTGCAATCTTCATTCAAAAGTCCGAGTGATGTTATTCCGGCCAAAAGGATGCAATCTTCACTCCAAGTGTTATAATGATGTAATTAATTTGAAAAGTTAACATCTTCTTTCAAATGTCGAGTGATGTAATTCTCATCGAAAAGTTGTAGTATTCAATCCAAAGTCATAATGATGTATTTCCGGCCAAAAGGTTGCGGTCTTTATTCCAAGGTCGAGTGATGTAATTCCGATCGAAAGATTATAGTCTTCATTCCAAGTGTCGAACGATCTAACTATAGCGAGAATGGTTTAAGTCTTCATTCCAAAATCGAGTGATGTAATTTCGGCCGAAAGGTTGCGGTCTTCACTCCAAGTGTCAAAATAATGTAATTCCGGCCAAAATGATGCAATCTTCATTCAAAAGTCGAGTGATGTAATTCGGCGGAAAGACGCAATCTTCACTTTAAGCGTACGAATGATGTAATGCGGACGAAAGGATGCGGTGTTCACTCAAAAGTACGAGTGATGTAATTCCATCGAAAGGTTGCGGTCTTCACTCCAAGTGTCGAGAATGATGTAATTCGACCGAAAGGTTGCGGTCTTCATTTAAAAGTACGAGTGATGTAATTTCAGCCGAAAGGCTATAGTGTTCACTACAAGTGTAAGAATGACGTTATTACGGCGAACATTGCAATCTTCATTCAAAAGTCCGAGTGATGTTATTCCGGCCAAAAGGATGCAATCTTCACTCCAAGTGTTATAATGATGTAATTAATTTGAAAAGTTAACATCTTCTTTCAAATGTACGAGTGATGTAATTCTCATCGAAAAGTTGTAGTATTCAATCCAAAGTCATAATGATGTATTTCCGGCCAAAAGGTTGCGAGTCTTTATTCCAAGGTCGAGTGATGTAATTCCGATCGAAAGATTATAGTCTTCATTCCAAGTGTCGAACGATCTAACTAGCGAGAATGGTTTAAGTCTTCATTCCAAAATCGAGTGATGTAATTTCGGCCGAAAGGTTGCGGTCTTCACTCCAAGTGTCAAAATAATGTAATTCCGGCCAAAATGATGCAATCTTCATTCAAAAGTCGAGTGATGTAATTCGGCGGGAAAGACGCAATCTTCACTTTAAGCGTCGAATGATGTAATGCTTTGGACGAAAGGATGCGGTGTTCACTCAAAAGTCGAGTGATGTAATTCCATACGAAAGGTTGCGGTCTTCACTCCAAGTGTCGAGAATGATGTAATTCGACCGAAAGGTTGCGGTCTTCATTTAAAAGTACGAGTGATGTAATTTCAGCCGAAAGGCTATAGTGTTCACTACAAGTGTAAGAATGACGTAATGACGTTATTACGGCGAACATTGCAATCTTCATTCAAAAGTCCGAGTGATGTTATTCCGGCCAAAAGGATGCAATCTTCACTCCAAGTGTTATAATGATGTAATTATTTGAAAAGTTAAATCTTCTTTCAAATGTACGAGTGATGTAATTCTCATCGAAAAGTTGTAGTATTCAATCCAAAGTCATAATGATGTATTTCCGGCCAAAAGGTTGCGGTCTTTATTCCAAGGTTCGAGTGATGTAATTCCGATCGAAAGATTATAGTCTTCATTCCAAGTGTCGAACGATCTAACTACGCGAGAATGGTTTAAGTCTTCATTCCAAAATCGAGTGATGTAATTTCGGCCGAAAGGTTGCGGTCTTCACTCCAAGTGTCAAAATAATGTAATTCCGGCCAAAATGATGCAATCTTCATTCAAAAGTCGAGTGATGTAATTCGGCGGAAAGACGCAATCTTACTTTAAGCGTCGAATGATGTAATCTTTGGACGAAAGGATGCGGTCTTCACTCAAAAGTCGAGTGATGTAATTCCATACGAAAGGTTGCGAGTCTTCACTCCAAGTGTCGAGAATGATGTAATTCGACCGAAAGGTTGCGGTCTTCATTTAAAAGTACGAGTGATGTAATTTCAGCCGAAAGGCTATAGTGTTCACTACAAGTGTAAGAATGACGTTATTACGGCGACATTGCAATCTTCATTCAAAAGTCCGAGTGATGTTATTCCGGCCAAAAGGATGCAATCTTCACTCCAAGTGTTATAATGATGTAATTAAATTTGAAAAGTTAACATCTTCTTTCAAATGTACGAGTGATGTAATTCTCATCGAAAAGTTGTAGTATTCAATCCAAAGTCATAATGATGTATTTCCGGCCAAAAGGTTTGAGTCTTTATTCCAAGGTCGAGTGATGTAATTCCGATCGAAAGATTATAGTCTTCATTCCAAGTGTCGAACGATCTAACTAGCGAGAATGGTTTAAGTCTTCATTCCAAAATCGAGTGATGTAATTTCGGCCGAAAGGTTGCGGTCTTCACTCCAAGTGTCAAAATAATGTAATTCCGGCCAAAATGATGCAATCTTCATTCAAAAGTCGAGTGATGTAATTCGGCGGAAAGACGCAATCTTCACTTTAAGCGTCGACGAATGATGTAATTTGGCGAAAGGATGCGGTGTTCACTCAAAAGTACGAGTGATGTAATTCCATCGAAAGGTTGCGGTCTTCACTCCAAGTGTCGGAATGATGTAATTCGACCGAAAGGTTGCGGTCTTCATTTAAAAGTACGAGTGATGTAATTTCAGCCGAAAGGCTATAGTGTTCACTACAAGTGTAAGAATGACGTTATTACGGCGAACATTGCAATCTTCATTCAAAAGTCCGAGTGATGTTATTCCGGCCAAAAGGATGCAATCTTCACTCCAAGTGTTATAATGATGTAATTATTTGAAAAGTTAACATCTTCTTTCAAATGTACGAGTGATGTAATTCTCATCGAAAAGTTGTAGTATTCAATCCAAAGTCATAATGATGTATTTCCGGCCAAAAGGTTGCGAGTCTTTATTCCAAGGTCCGAGTGATGTAATTCCGATCGAAAGATTATAGTCTTCATTCCAAGTGTCGAACGATCTAACTACGGCGAGAATGGTTTAAGTCTTCATTCCAAAATGCGAGTGATGTAATTTCGGCCGAAAGGTTGCGGTCTTCACTCCAAGTGTCAAAATAATGTAATTCCGGCCAAAATGATGCAATCTTCATTCAAAAGTCGAGTGATGTAATTCGGCGGAAAGACGCAATCTTCACTTTAAGCGTACGAATGATGTAATGCTTTGGCCGAAAGGATGCGGTCTTCACTCAAAAGTCGAGTGATGTAATTCCATACGAAAGGTTGCGGTCTTCACTCCAAGTGTCGAGAATGATGTAATTCGACCGAAAGGTTGCGGTCTTCATTTAAAAGTACGAGTGATGTAATTTCAGCCGAAAGGCTATAGTGTTCACTACAAGTGTAAGAATGACGTTATTCGGCGGCGAGCATTGCAATCTTCATTCAAAAGTCCGAGTGATGTTATTCCGGCCAAAAGGATGCAATCTTCACTCCAAGTGTTATAATGATGTAATTAATTTGAAAAGTTAACATCTTCTTTCAAATGTACGAGTGATGTAATTCTCATCGAAAAGTTGTAGTATTCAATCCAAAGTCATAATGATGTATTTCCGGCCAAAAGGTTGCGAGTCTTTATTCCAAGGTCGAGTGATGTAATTCCGATCGAAAGATTATAGTCTTCATTCCAAGTGTCGAACGATCTAACTACGGCGAGAATGGTTTAAGTCTTCATTCCAAAATCGAGTGATGTAATTTCGGTCGAAAGGTTGCGGTCTTCACTCCAAGTGTCAAAATAATGTAATTCCGGCCAAAATGATGCAATCTTCATTCAAAAGTCGAGTGATGTAATTCGGCGGAAAGACGCAATCTTCACTTTAAGCGTACGAATGATGTAATGTTTGGACGAAAGGATGCGGTGTTCACTCAAAAGTACGAGTGATGTAATTCCATACGAAAGGTTGCGGTCTTCACTCCAAGTGTCGAGAATGATGTAATTCGACCGAAAGGTTGCGGTCTTCATTTAAAAGTACGAGTGATGTAATTTCAGCCGAAAGGCTATAGTGTTCACTACAAGTGTAAGAATGACGTTATGCGAAACGGCGAGCATTTGCAATCTTCATTCAAAAGTCCGAGTGATGTTATTCCGGCCAAAAGGATGCAATCTTCACTCCAAGTGTTATAATGATGTAATTAAATTTGAAAAGTTAACATCTTCTTTCAAATGTACGAGTGATGTAATTCTCATCGAAAAGTTGTAGTATTCAATCCAAAGTCATAATGATGTATTTCGGCCAAAAGGTTGCGGTCTTTATTCCAAGGTCGAGTGATGTAATTCCGATCGAAAGATTATAGTCTTCATTCCAAGTGTCGAACGATCTAACTACGGCGAGAATGGTTTAAGTCTTCATTCCAAAATCGAGTGATGTAATTTCGGCCGAAAGGTTGCGGTCTTCACTCCAAGTGTCAAAATAATGTAATTCCGGCCAAAATGATGCAATCTTCATTCAAAAGTCGAGTGATGTAATTCGGCGGAAAGACGCAATCTTCACTTTAAGCGTACGAATGATGTAATGCTTTGGCGAAAGGATGCGGTGTTCACTCAAAAGTCGAGTGATGTAATTCCATCGAAAGGTTGCGGTCTTCACTCCAAGTGTCGGAATGATGTAATTCGACCGAAAGGTTGCGGTCTTCATTTAAAAGTACGAGTGATGTAATTTCAGCCGAAAGGCTATAGTGTTCACTACAAGTGTAAGAATGACGTTATTACGGCGAACATTTGCAATCTTCATTCAAAAGTCCGAGTGATGTTATTCCGGCCAAAAGGATGCAATCTTCACTCCAAGTGTTATAATGATGTAATTAAATTTGAAAAGTTAACATCTTCTTTCAAATGTACGAGTGATGTAATTCTCATCGAAAAGTTGTAGTATTCAATCCAAAGTCATAATGATGTATTTCCGGCCAAAAGGTTGCGGTCTTTATTCCAAGGTCGAGTGATGTAATTCCGATCGAAAGATTATAGTCTTCATTCCAAGTGTCGAACGATCTAACTATAGCGAGAATGGTTTAAGTCTTCATTCCAAAATCGAGTGATGTAATTTCGGCCGAAAGGTTGCGGTCTTCACTCCAAGTGTCAAAATAATGTAATTCCGGCCAAAATGATGCAATCTTCATTCAAAAGTACGAGTGATGTAATTCGGCGGAAAGACGCAATCTTCACTTTAAGCGTAGCGAATGATGTAAAATGATGTAATGATTTGGCCGAAAGGATGCGGTGTTCACTCAAAAGTCGAGTGATGTAATTCCATCGAAAGGTTGCGGTCTTCACTCCAAGTGTCGAGAATGATGTAATTCGACCGAAAGGTTGCGGCTTCATTTAAAAGTACGAGTGATGTAATTTCAGCCGAAAGGCTATAGTGTTCACTACAAGTGTAAGAATGACGTTATTACGGCGAACGCATTGCAATCTTCATTCAAAAGTCCGAGTGATGTTATTCCGGCCAAAAGGATGCAATCTTCACTCCAAGTGTTATAATGATGTAATTACATTTGAAAAGTTAAATCTTCTTTCAAATGTACGAGTGATGTAATTCTCATCGAAAAGTTGTAGTATTCAATCCAAAGTCATAATGATGTATTTCCGGCCAAAAGGTTGCGAGTCTTTATTCCAAGGTCGAGTGATGTAATTCGATCGAAAGATTATAGTCTTCATTCCAAGTGTCGAACGATCTAACTACGAGCGAGAATGGTTTAAGTCTTCATTCCAAAATCGAGTGATGTAATTTCGGCCGAAAGGTTGCGGTCTTCACTCCAAGTGTCAAAATAATGTAATTCCGGCCAAAAGGATGCAATCTTCATTCAAAAGTACGAGTGATGTAATTCGGCGGAAAGACGCAATCTTCACTTTAAGCGTCGAATGATGTAATTTGGACGAAAGGTTGCGGTCTTCACTCAAAAGTCGAGTGATGTAATTCCATACGAAAGGTTGGTCTTCACTCCAAGTGTCGAGAATGATGTAATTCGCCGAAAGGTTGCGGTCTTCATTTAAAAGTACGAGTGATGTAATTTCAGCCGAAAGGCTATAGTGTTCACTACAAGTGTAAGAATGACGTTATTACGGCGAGCATTTGCAATCTTCATTCAAAAGTCCGAGTGATGTTATTCCGGCCAAAAGGATGCAATCTTCACTCCAAGTGTTATAATGATGTAATTAAGTGAAAAGTTAACATCTTCTTTCAAATGTACGAGTGATGTAATTCTCATCGAAAAGTTGTAGTATTCAATCCAAAGTCATAATGATGTATTTCCGGCCAAAAGGTTGCGAGTCTTTATTCCAAGGTCGAGTGATGTAATTCCGATCGAAAGATTATAGTCTTCATTCCAAGTGTCGAACGATCTAACTACGAGAATGGTTTAAGTCTTCATTCCAAAATCGAGTGATGTAATTTCGGCCGAAAGGTTGCGGTCTTCACTCCAAGTGTCAAAATAATGTAATTCCGGCCAAAATGATGCAATCTTCATTCAAAAGTCGAGTGATGTAATTCGGCGGAAAGACGCAATCTTCACTTTAAGCGTACGAATGATGTAATGCTTTGGGCGAAAGGATGCGGTCTTCACTCAAAAGTACGAGTGATGTAATTCCATCGAAAGGTTGCGGTCTTCACTCCAAGTGTCGAGAATGATGTAATTCGACCGAAAGGTTGCGGTCTTCATTTAAAAGTACGAGTGATGTAATTTCAGCCGAAAGGCTATAGTGTTCACTACAAGTGTAAGAATGACGTTATTACGGCGAACGAGCGAGCATTGCAATCTTCATTCAAAAGTCGAGTGATGTTATTCCGGCCAAAAGGATGCAATCTTCACTCCAAGTGTTATAATGATGTAATTATTAATTTGAAAAGTTAACATCTTCTTTCAAATG
This sequence comes from Anisodus tanguticus, assembly GCA_034509755.1. Classification (NCBI taxonomy): domain Eukaryota; kingdom Viridiplantae; phylum Streptophyta; class Magnoliopsida; order Solanales; family Solanaceae; genus Anisodus; species Anisodus tanguticus. Next base: position 27,779,765 of record CM067540.1, read on the forward strand.
TACGAGTGATGTAATTCTCATCGAAAAGTTGTAGTATTCAATCCAAAGTCATAATGATGTATTTCCGGCCAAAAGGTTGCGGTCTTTATTCCAAGGTCGAGTGATGTAATTCCGATCGAAAGATTATAGTCTTCATTCCAAGTGTCGAACGATCTAACTATAGCGAGAATGGTTTAAGTCTTCATTCCAAAAATGCGAGTGATGTAATTTCGGCCGAAAGGTTGCGGTCTTCACTCCAAGTGTCAAAATAATGTAATTCCAGCCAAAATGATGCAATCTTCATTCAAAAGTCGAGTGATGTAATTCGGCGGAAAGACGCAATCTTCACTTTAAGCGTCGAATGATTCGAAAGGTTGCGGTCTTTACTCAAAAGTCGAGTGATGTAATTCCATACGAAAGGTTGAAGTCTTCACTCCAAGTGTCGAGAATGATGTAATTCGACCGAAAGGTTGCGGTCTTCATTTAAAAGTACGAGTGATGTAATTTCAGCCGAAAGGCTATAGTGTTCACTACAAGTGTAAGAATGACGTTATTACGGCGACGATTTGCAATCTTCATTCAAAAGTCCGAGTGATGTTATTCCGGCCAAAAGGATGCAATCTTCACTCCAAGTGTTATAATGATGTAATTAAATTTGAAAAGTTAACATCTTCTTTCAAATGTCGAGTGATGTAATTCTCATCGAAAAGTTGTAGTATTCAATCCAAAGTCATAATGATGTATTTCCGGCCAAAAGGTTGAGTCTTTATTCCAAGTTCGAGTGATGTAATTCCGATCGAAAGATTATAGTCTTCATTCCAAGTGTCGAGAACGATCTAACTACGAGCGAGAATGGTTTAAGTCTTCATTCCAAAATCGAGTGATGTAATTTCGGCCGAAAGGTTGCGGTCTTCACTCCAAGTGTCAAAATAATGTAATTCCGGCCAAAATGATGCAATCTTCATTCAAAAGTCGAGTGATGTAATTCGGCGGAAAGACGCAATCTTCACTTTAAGCGAACGAATGATGTAATGCGGCGAAAGGATGCGGTGTTCACTCAAAAGTACGAGTGATGTAATTCCATACGAAAGGTTGCGGTCTTCACTCCAAGTGTCGAATGATGTAATTCGACCGAAAGGTTGCGGTCTTCATTTAAAAGTACGAGTGATGTAATTTCAGCCGAAAGGCTATAGTGTTCACTACAAGTGTAAGAATGACGTTATTACGGCGACATTGCAATCTTCATTCAAAAGTCCGAGTGATGTTATTCCGGCCAAAAGGATGCAATCTTCACTCCAAGTGTTATAATGATGTAATTAAATTTGAAAAGTTAACATCTTCTTTCAAATGTACGAGTGATGTAATTCTCATCGAAAAGTTGTAGTATTCAATCCAAAGTCATAATGATGTATTTCCGGCCAAAAGGTTGCGAGTCTTTATTCCAAGGTCGAGTGATGTAATTCCGATCGAAAGATTATAGTCTTCATTCCAAGTGTCGAACGATCTAACTACGAGAATGGTTTAAGTCTTCATTCCAAAATCGAGTGATGTAATTTCGGCCGAAAGGTTGCGGTCTTCACTCCAAGTGTCAAAATAATGTAATTCCGGCCAAAATGATGCAATCTTCATTCAAAAGTCGAGTGATGTAATTCGGCGGAAAGACGCAATCTTCACTTTAAGCGTACGAATGATGTAATCTTTGGCGAAAGGTTGCGGTGTTCACTCAAAAGTCGAGTGATGTAATTCCATACGAAAGGTTGCGGTCTTCACTCCAAGTGTCGAGAATGATGTAATTCGACCGAAAGGTTGCGGTCTTCATTTAAAAGTACGAGTGATGTAATTTCAGCCGAAAGGCTATAGTGTTCACTACAAGTGTAAGAATGACGTTATTACGGCGAACATTTGCAATCTTCATTCAAAAGTCGAGTGATGTTATTCCGGCCAAAAGGATGCAATCTTCACTCCAAGTGTTATAATGATGTAATTAAATTTGAAAAGTTAACATCTTCTTTCAAATGTCGAGTGATGTAATTCTCATCGAAAAGTTGTAGTATTCAATCCAAAGTCATAATGATGTATTTCCGGCCAAAAGGTTGCGAGTCTTTATTCCAAGGTCCGAGTGATGTAATTCCGATCGAAAGATTATAGTCTTCATTCCAAGTGTCGAACGATCTAACTACGCGAGAATGGTTTAAGTCTTCATTCCAAAATCGAGTGATGTAATTTCGGTCGAAAGGTTGCGGTCTTCACTCCAAGTGTCAAAATAATGTAATTCCGGCCAAAATGATGCAATCTTCATTCAAAAGTCGAGTGATGTAATTCGGCGGAAAGACGCAATCTTCACTTTAAGCGTCGAATGATGTAATGCGGCGAAAGGATGCGGTGTTCACTCAAAAGTCGAGTGATGTAATTCCATCGAAAGGTTGCGGTCTTCACTCCAAGTGTCGAGAATGATGTAATTCGACCGAAAGGTTGCGGTCTTCATTTAAAAGTACGAGTGATGTAATTTCAGCCGAAAGGCTATAGTGTTCACTACAAGTGTAAGAATGACGTTATTACGGCGAACATTGCAATCTTCATTCAAAAGTCCGAGTGATGTTATTCCGGCCAAAAGGATGCAATCTTCACTCCAAGTGTTATAATGATGTAATTAATTTGAAAAGTTAACATCTTCTTTCAAATGTACGAGTGATGTAATTCTCATCGAAAAGTTGTAGTATTCAATCCAAAGTCATAATGATGTATTTCCGGCCAAAAGGTTGCGGTCTTTATTCCAAGGTCGAGTGATGTAATTCCGATCGAAAGATTATAGTCTTCATTCCAAGTGTCGAACGATCTAACTACGGCGAGAATGGTTTAAGTCTTCATTCCAAAATCGAGTGATGTAATTTCGGCCGAAAGGTTGCGGTCTTCACTCCAAGTGTCAAAATAATGTAATTCCGGCCAAAATGATGCAATCTTCATTCAAAAGTCGAGTGATGTAATTCGGCGGAAAGACGCGCAATCTTCACTTTAAGCGTCGAATGATGTAATCTTGGACGAAAGGATGCGGTGTTCACTCAAAAGTCGAGTGATGTAATTCCATACGAAAGGTTGCGGTCTTCACTCCAAGTGTCGAGAATGATGTAATTCGACCGAAAGGTTGCGGTCTTCATTTAAAAGTACGAGTGATGTAATTTCAGCCGAAAGGCTATAGTGTTCACTACAAGTGTAAGAATGACGTTATTACGGCCGAACATTGCAATCTTCATTCAAAAGTCCGAGTGATGTTATTCCGGCCAAAAGGATGCAATCTTCACTCCAAGTGTTATAATGATGTAATTCGATTTGAAAAGTTAAATCTTCTTTCAAATGTCGAGTGATGTAATTCTCATCGAAAAGTTGTAGTATTCAATCCAAAGTCATAATGATGTATTTCCGGCCAAAAGGTTGCGGTCTTTATTCCAAGGTCGAGTGATGTAATTCGATCGAAAGATTATAGTCTTCATTCCAAGTGTCGAACGATCTAACTATAGCGAGAATGGTTTAAGTCTTCATTCCAAAATCGAGTGATGTAATTTCGGTCGAAAGGTTGCGGTCTTCACTCCAAGTGTCAAAATAATGTAATTCCGGCCAAAAGGATGCAATCTTCATTCAAAAGTCGAGTGATGTAATTCGGCGGAAAGACGCAATCTTCACTTTAAGCGTACGAATGATGTAATATTTGGACGAAAGGTTGCGAGTCTTTCACTCAAAAAGTCGAGTGATGTAATTCCATCGAAAGGTTGAAGTCTTCACTCCAAGTGTCGAGAATGATGTAATTCGACCGAAAGGTTGCGGTCTTCATTTAAAAGTACGAGTGATGTAATTTCAGCCGAAAGGCTATAGTGTTCACTACAAGTGTAAGAATGACGTTATTACGGCGAACATTGCAATCTTCATTCAAAAGTCCGAGTGATGTTATTCCGGCCAAAAGGATGCAATCTTCACTCCAAGTGTTATAATGATGTAATTACATTTGAAAAGTTAACATCTTCTTTCAAATGTACGAGTGATGTAATTCTCATCGAAAAGTTGTAGTATTCAATCCAAAGTCATAATGATGTATTTCCGGCCAAAAGGTTGCAGTCTTTATTCCAAGGTCGAGTGATGTAATTCGATCGAAAGATTATAGTCTTCATTCCAAGTGTCGAGAACGATCTAACTACTATAGCGAGAATGGTTTAAGTCTTCATTCCAAAATCTGAGTGATGTAATTTCGGCCGAAAGGTTAGTCTTCACTCCAAGTGTCAAAATAATGTAATTCCGGCCAAAATGATGCAATCTTCATTCAAAAGTCGAGTGATGTAATTCGGCGGAAAGACGCAATCTTCACTTTAAGCGTCGAATGATGTAATCTTTGGCGAAAGGATGCGGTGTTCACTCAAAAGTCGAGTGATGTAATTCCATACGAAAGGTTGCGAGTCTTCACTCCAAGTGTCGAATGATGTAATTCGACCGAAAGGTTGCGGTCTTCATTTAAAAGTACGAGTGATGTAATTTCAGCCGAAAGGCTATAGTGTTCACTACAAGTGTAAGAATGACGTTATTACGGCGAACATTGCAATCTTCATTCAAAAGTCGAGTGATGTTATTCCGGCCAAAAGGATGCAATCTTCACTCCAAGTGTTATAATGATGTAATTAAATTTGAAAAGTTAAAGTCTTCTTTCAAATGTCGAGTGATGTAATTCTCATCGAAAAGTTGTAGTATTCAATCCAAAGTCATAATGATGTATTTCCGGCCAAAAGGTTGCGAGTCTTTATTCCAAGGTCGAGTGATGTAATTCCGATCGAAAGATTATAGTCTTCATTCCAAGTGTCGAACGATCTAACTACGATGAGAATGGTTTAAGTCTTCATTCCAAAATCGAGTGATGTAATTTCGGCCGAAAGGTTGCGGTCTTCACTCCAAGTGTCAAAATAATGTAATTCCGGCCAAAAGGATGCAATCTTCATTCAAAAGTCGAGTGATGTAATTCGGCGGAAAGCGCAATTCACTTCAAGCGTACGAATGATGTAATGCTTGGACGAAAGGTTGCGGTCTTTACTCAAAAGTCGAGTGATGTAATTCCATACGAAGGTTGCGGTCTTCACTCCAAGTGTCGAGAATGATGTAATTCGCCGAAAGGTTGCGGTCTTCATTTAAAAGTACGAGTGATGTAATTTCAGCCGAAAGGCTATAGTGTTCACTACAAGTGTAAGAATGACGTTATTCGGCGAAACATTTGCAATCTTCATTCAAAAGTCCGAGTGATGTTATTCCGGCCAAAAGGATGCAATCTTCACTCCAAGTGTTATAATGATGTAATTCGATTTGAAAAGTTAACATCTTCTTTCAAATGTCGAGTGATGTAATTCTCATCGAAAAGTTGTAGTATTCAATCCAAAGTCATAATGATGTATTTCCGGCCAAAAGGTTGCGAGTCTTTATTCCAAGGTCGAGTGATGTAATTCCGATCGAAAGATTATAGTCTTCATTCCAAGTGTCGAACGATCTAACTACGGAGAATGGTTTAAGTCTTCATTCCAAAATCGAGTGATGTAATTTCGGCCGAAAGGTTGCGGTCTTCACTCCAAGTGTCAAAATAATGTAATTCCGGCCAAAAGGATGCAATCTTCATTCAAAAGTCGAGTGATGTAATTCCGGCGGAAAGACGCAATCTTCACTTTAAGCGTACGAATGATGTAATGCTTTGGCGAAAGGATGCGGTCTTCACTCAAAAGTCGAGTGATGTAATTCCATCGAAAGGTTGCGGTCTTCACTCCAAGTGTCGGAATGATGTAATTCGACCGAAAGGTTGCGGTCTTCATTTAAAAGTACGAGTGATGTAATTTCGGCCGAAAGGCTATAGTGTTCACTACAAGTGTAAGAATGACGTTATTACGGCGAACATTGCAATCTTCATTCAAAAGTCCGAGTGATGTTATTCCGGACCAAAAGGATGCAATCTTCACTCCAAGTGTTATAATGATGTAATTAAATTTGAAAAGTTAACATCTTCTTTCAAATGTACGAGTGATGTAATTCTCATCGAAAAGTTGTAGTATTCAATCCAAAGTCATAATGATGTATTTCCGGCCAAAAGGTTGCGAGTCTTTATTCCAAGGTCGAGTGATGTAATTCCGATCGAAAGATTATAGTCTTCATTCCAAGTGTCGAGAATGATCTAACTACGGCGAGAATGGTTTAAGTCTTCATTCCAAAATCGAGTGATGTAATTTCGGCCGAAAGGTTGCGGTCTTCACTCCAAGTGTCAAAATAATGTAATTCCAGCCAAAATGATGCAATCTTCATTCAAAAGTCGAGTGATGTAATTCGGCGGAAAGACGCAATCTTCACTTTAAGCGTCGAATGATGTAATGCTTGGCGAAAGGATGCGGTGTTCACTCAAAAGTCGAGTGATGTAATTCCATACGAAAGGTTGCGGTCTTCACTCCAAGTGTCGATGAATGATGTAATTCGACCGAAAGGTTGCGGTCTTCATTTAAAAGTACGAGTGATGTAATTTCAGCCGAAAGGCTATAGTGTTCACTACAAGTGTAAAGAATGACGTTATTACGGCGAAGCATTTGCAATCTTCATTCAAAAGTCCGAGTGAGTCGAGTGATGTTATTCCGATGTTATTCCGGCCAAAAGGATGCAATCTTCACTCCAAGTGTTATAATGATGTAATTCGATTTGAAAAGTTAAATCTTCTTTCAAATGTACGAGTGATGTAATTCTCATCGAAAAGTTGTAGTATTCAATCCAAAGTCATAATGATGTATTTCGGCCAAAAGGTTGCGAGTCTTTATTCCAAGGTCGAGTGATGTAATTCCGATCGAAAGATTATAGTCTTCATTCCAAGTGTCGAACGATCTAACTACAATGCGAGAATGGTTTAAGTCTTCATTCCAAAATCGAGTGATGTAATTTCGGCCGAAAGGTTGCGGTCTTCACTCCAAGTGTCAAAATAATGTAATTCCGGCCAAAAGGATGCAATCTTCATTCAAAAGTCGAGTGATGTAATTCGGCGGAAAGACGCAATCTTCACTTTAAGCGTCGAATGATGTAATGCGGGACGAAAGGTTGCGGTCTTTACTCAAAAGTCGAGTGATGTAATTCCATCCGAAAGGTTGCGGTCTTCACTCCAAGTGTCGAGAATGATGTAATTCGACCGAAAGGTTGCGGTCTTCATTTAAAAGTACGAGTGATCTTCATTTAAAAGTACGAGTGATGTAATTTCGAGTGATGTAAGGTAGAAAGGCTATAGTGTTCACTACAAGTGTAAGAATGACGTTATTAGCGGCGAACATTGCAATCTTCATTCAAAAGTCGAGTGATGTTATTCCGGCCAAAAGGATGCAATCTTCACTCCAAGTGTTATAATGATGTAATTCGATTTGAAAAGTTAACATCTTCTTTCAAATGTACGAGTGATGTAATTCTCATCGAAAAGTTGTAGTATTCAATCCAAAGTCATAATGATGTATTTCCGGCCAAAAGGTTGCGAGTCTTTATTCCAAGTTCGAGTGATGTAATTCCGATCGAAAGATTATAGTCTTCATTCCAAGTGTCGAACGATCTAACTACGAGCGAGAATGGTTTAAGTCTTCATTCCAAAATCGAGTGATGTAATTTCGGCCGAAAGGTTGCGGTCTTCACTCCAAGTGTCAAAATAATGTAATTCCAGCCAAAATGATGCAATCTTCATTCAAAAGTCGAGTGATGTAATTCTTTAAGCGGCGGAAAGACGCAATCTTCACTTTAAGCGTCGAATGATGTAATCTTGGGCGAAAGGATGTAGTGTTCACTCAAAAGTACGAGTGATGTAATTCCATCCGAAAGGTTGCGGTCTTCACTCCAAGTGTCGAGAATGATGTAATTCGACCGAAAGGTTGCGGTCTTCATTTAAAAGTACGAGTGATGTAATTTCAGCCGAAAGGCTATAGTGTTCACTACAAGTGTAAGAATGACGTTATTCGGCGAACGATTGCAATCTTCATTCAAAAGTCCGAGTGATGTTATTCCGACCAAAAGGATGCAATCTTCACTCCAAGTGTTATAATGATGTAATTAAAGAAAAGTTAACATCTTCTTTCAAATGTACGAGTGATGTAATTCTCATCGAAAAGTTGTAGTATTCAATCCAAAGTCATAATGATGTATTTCGGCCAAAAGGTTGCGAGTCTTTATTCCAAGGTCGAGTGATGTAATTCCGATCGAAAGATTATAGTCTTCATTCCAAGTGTCGAACGATCTAACTACGGCGAGAATGGTTTAAGTCTTCATTCCAAAATCGAGTGATGTAATTTCGGCCGAAAGGTTGCGGTCTTCACTCCAAGTGTCAAAATAATGTAATTCCGGCCAAAAGGATGCAATCTTCATTCAAAAGTCGAGTGATGTAATTCGGCGGAAAGACGCAATCTTCACTTTAAGCGTTTGAATGATGTAATCTTTGGACGAAAGGTTGCGGTCTTTACTCAAAAGTCGAGTGATGTAATTCCGTCCGAAAGGTTGCGGTCTTCACTCCAAGTGTCGAATGATGTAATTCGACCGAAAGGTTGCGGTCTTCATTAAAAAGTACGAGTGATGTAATTTCGGTAGAAAGGCTATAGTGTTCACTACAAGTGTAGAATAATGTAATTCACGAAAGGTTGTCTTCATTTAAAAGTACGAGTGATGTAATTTCAGCCGAAAGGCTATAGTGTTCACTACAAGTGTAAGAATGACGTTATTACGGCGAACATTGCAATCTTCATTCAAAAGTCCGAGTGATGTTATTCCGGCCAAAAGGATGCAATCTTCACTCCAAGTGTTATAATGATGTAATTATTTGAAAAGTTAACATCTTCTTTCAAATGTACGAGTGATGTAATTCTCATCGAAAAGTTGTAGTATTCAATCCAAAGTCATAATGATGTATTTCCGGCCAAAAGGTTGCGAGTCTTTATTCCAAGTTCGAGTGATGTAATTCCGATCGAAAGATTATAGTCTTCATTCCAAGTGTCGAACGATCTAACTACGAGCGAGAATGGTTTAAGTCTTCATTCCAAAATGCGAGTGATGTAATTTCGCCGAAAGGTTGCGGTCTTCACTCCAAGTGTCAAAATAATGTAATTCCGGCCAAAATGATGCAATCTTCATTCAAAAGTCGAGTGATGTAATTCGGCGGAAAGACGCAATCTTCACTTTAAGCGTCGAATGATGTAATGCTTGGGCCGAAAGGTTGTAGTCTTCACTCAAAAGTCGAGTGATGTAATTCCATCCGAAAGGTTGAGTCTTCACTCCAAGTGTCGAGAATGATGTAATTCGACCGAAAGGTTTGCGGTCTTCATTTAAAAGTACGAGTGATGTAATTTCAGCCGAAAGGCTATAGTGTTCACTACAAGTGTAAGAATGACGTTATTACGGCGAACATTTGCAATCTTCATTCAAAAGTCCGAGTGATGTTATTCCGGCCAAAAGGATGCAATCTTCACTCCAAGTGTTATAATGATGTAATTCGATTTGAAAAGTTAAATCTTCTTTCAAATGTACGAGTGATGTAATTCTCATCGAAAAGTTGTAGTATTCATCCAAAGTCATAATGATGTATTTCGGCCAAAAGGTTGCAGTCTTTATTCCAAGGTCGAGTGATGTAATTCCGATCGAAAGATTATAGTCTTCATTCCAAGTGTCGAACGATCTAACTATAGAGAATGGTTTAAGTCTTCATTCCAAAATCGAGTGATGTAATTTCGGCCGAAAGGTTGCGGTCTTCACTCCAAGTGTCAAAATAATGTAATTCCGGCCAAAATGATGCAATCTTCATTCAAAAGTCGAGTGATGTAATTCGGCGGAAAAGACGCAATCTTCACTTTAAGCGTACGAATGATGTAATGCGGACGAAAGGATGCGGTGTTCACTCAAAAGTCGAGTGATGTAATTCCATACGAAAGGTTGCGAGTCTTCACTCCAAGTGTCGAGAATGATGTAATTCGACCGAAAGGTTGCGGTCTTCATTTAAAAGTACGAGTGATGTAATTTCAGCCGAAAGGCTATAGTGTTCACTACAAGTGTAAGAATGACGTTATTCGCGAACGACATTTGCAATCTTCATTCAAAAGTCCGAGTGATGTTATTCCGGCCAAAAGGATGCAATCTTCACTCCAAGTGTTATAATGATGTAATTTCGATTTGAAAAGTTAAAGTCTTCTTTCAAATGTACGAGTGATGTAATTCTCATCGAAAAGTTGTAGTATTCAATCCAAAGTCATAATGATGTATTTTCGGCCAAAAGGTTGCGAGTCTTTATTCCAAGGTCGAGTGATGTAATTCCGATCGAAAGATTATAGTCTTCATTCCAAGTGTCGAACGATCTAACTATATGAGAATGGTTTAAGTCTTCATTCCAAAATCGAGTGATGTAATTCGGTCGAAAGGTTGCGGTCTTCACTCCAAGTGTCAAAATAATGTAAAGCCAAAATGATGCAATCTTCATTCAAAAGTCGAGTGATGTAATTCCAAGCGGAAAGACGCAATCTTCACTTTAAGCGTCTGAATGATGTAATACTGGCCGAAATAATGCAATCTTCATTCAAAAGTCTGAGTGATGTAATTCCATCTGAAAGGTTGCAGTCTTCACTCCAAGTGTCAGAATGATGTAATTCGACCGAAAGGTTGCAGTCTTCATTTAAAAGTACGAGTGATGTAATTTCAGCCGAAAGGCTATAGTGTTCACTACAAGTGTAAGAATGACGTTATTACGGCGAACAATTGCAATCTTCATTCAAAAGTCCGAGTGATGTTATTCCGGCCAAAAGGATGCAATCTTCACTCCAAGTGTTATAATGATGTAATTAAATTTGAAAAGTTAACATCTTCTTTCAAATGTCGAGTGATGTAATTCTCATCGAAAAGTTGTAGTATTCAATCCAAAGTCATAATGATGTATTTCCGGCCAAAAGGTTGAGTCTTTATTCCAAGGTCGAGTGATGTAATTCGATCGAAAGATTATAGTCTTCATTCCAAGTGTCGAGAACGATCTAACTCTAGCGAGAATGGTTTAAGTCTTCATTCCAAAATTTGAGTGATGTAATTTCGGCCGAAAGGTTGCGGTCTTCACTCCAAGTGTCAAAATAATGTAATTCCGGCCAAAAGGATGCAATCTTCATTCAAAAGTCGAGTGATGTAATTCGGCGGAAAGACGCAATCTTCACTTTAAGCGTACGAATGATGTAATGCGGACGAAAGGATGCGAGTCTTTACTCAAAAGTCGAGTGATGTAATTCCATCGAAAGGTTGCGGTCTTCACTCCAAGTGTCGAGAATGATGTAATTCGGCGAAAGGTTGCGGTCTTCATTTAAAAGTACGAGTGATGTAATTTCAGCCGAAAGGCTATAGTGTTCACTACAAGTGTAAGAATGACGTTATTCGGCCGAACAGCGCAATCTTCATTCAAAAGTCCGAGTGATGTTATTCCGGACCAAAAGGATGCAATCTTCACTCCAAGTGTTATAATGATGTAATTACATTTGAAAAGTTAACATCTTCTTTCAAATGTACGAGTGATGTAATTCTCATCGAAAAGTTGTAGTATTCAATCCAAAGTCATAATGATGTATTTCCGGCCAAAAGGTTGCGAGTCTTTATTCCAAGGTCCGAGTGATGTAATTCCGATCGAAAGATTATAGTCTTCATTCCAAGTGTCGAACGATCTAACTAGCGAGAATGGTTTAAGTCTTCATTCCAAAATTTGAGTGATGTAATTTCGGCCGAAAGGTTGCGGTCTTCACTCCAAGTGTCAAAATAATGTAATTCCGGCCAAAAGGATGCAATCTTCATTCAAAAGTCGAGTGATGTAATTCGGCGGAAAGACGCAATCTTCACTTTAAGCGTACGAATGATGTAATGCGGCGAAAGGATGCGGTGTTCACTCAAAAGTCGAGTGATGTAATTCCATCCGAAAGGTTGAAGTCTTCACTCCAAGTGTCGAATGATGTAATTCGACCGAAAGGTTGCGGTCTTCATTTAAAAGTACGAGTGATGTAATTTCAGCCGAAAGGCTATAGTGTTCACTACAAGTGTAAGAATGACGTTATTACGGCGAACATTGCAATCTTCATTCAAAAGTCGAGTGATGTTATTCCGGCCAAAAGGATGCAATCTTCACTCCAAGTGTTATAATGATGTAATTAAATTGAAAAGTTAACATCTTCTTTCAAATGTCGAGTGATGTAATTCTCATCGAAAAGTTGTAGTATTCAATCCAAAGTCATAATGATGTATTTCCGGCCAAAAGGTTGTGAGTCTTTATTCCAAAGTCGAGTGATGTAATTCCGATCGAAAGATTATAGTCTTCATTCCAAGTGTCGAACGATCTAACTACGAGCGAATGGTTTAAGTCTTCATTCCAAAATCGAGTGATGTAATTTCGGCCGAAAGGTTGCGGTCTTCACTCCAAGTGTCAAAATAATGTAATTCCAGCCAAAAGGATGCAATCTTCATTCAAAAGTCGAGTGATGTAATTCGGCGGAAAGACGCAATCTTCACTTTAAGCGTACGAATGATGTAATCTTTGGACGAAAGGTTGCGATCTTTACTCAAAAGTCGAGTGATGTAATTCCATCGAAAGGTTGCGGTCTTCACTCCAAGTGTCGGAATGATGTAATTCGACCGAAAGGTTGCGGTCTTCATTTAAAAGTACGAGGGATGTAATTTCAGCGAAAGGTTATAGTCTTCACTACAAGTGTCGAGAAATGTATTTCGACCGAAAGGTTGTCTTCATTTAAAAGTACGAGTGATGTAATTTCAGCCGAAAGGCTATAGTGTTCACTACAAGTGTAAGAATGACGTTATTTTGGCGAACATTGCAATCTTCATTCAAAAGTCCGAGTGATGTTATTCCACCAAAAGGATGCAATCTTCACTCCAAGTGTTATAATGATGTAATTAATTTTGAAAAGTTAACATCTTCTTTCAAATGTCGAGTGATGTAATTCTCATCGAAAAGTTGTAGTATTCAATCCAAAGTCATAATGATGTATTTCCGGCCAAAAGGTTGAGTCTTTATTCCAAGGTCGAGTGATGTAATTCCGATCGAAAGATTATAGTCTTCATTCCAAGTGTCGAACGATCTAACTACTAGAGAATGGTTTAAGTCTTCATTCCAAAATCGAGTGATGTAATTTCGGCCGAAAGGTTGCGGTCTTCACTCCAAGTGTCAAAATAATGTAATTCCGGCCAAAAGGATGCAATCTTCATTCAAAAGTCGAGTGATGTAATTCGGCGGAAAGACGCAATCTTCACTTTAAGCGTCGAATGATGTAATCGGCCGAAAGGATGCGGTGTCTTCACTCAAAAGTCGAGTGATGTAATTCCATCCGAAAGGTTGCGGTCTTCACTCCAAGTGTCGAATGATGTAATTCGACCGAAAGGTTGCAATCTTCATTTAAAAGTACGAGTGATGTAATTTCAGCCGAAAGGCTATAGTGTTCACTACAAGTGTAAGAATGACGTTATTCGGCGAACATTGCAATCTTCATTCAAAAGTCCGAGTGATGTTATTCCGGCCAAAAGGATGCAATCTTCACTCCAAGTGTTATAATGATGTAATTAATTTTGAAAAGTTAAAGTCTTCTTTCAAATGTCGAGTGATGTAATTCTCATCGAAAAGTTGTAGTATTCAATCCAAAGTCATAATGATGTATTTCCGGCCAAAAGGTTGAGTCTTTATTCCAAGGTCCGAGTGATGTAATTCCGATCGAAAGATTATAGTCTTCATTCCAAGTGTCGAACGATCTAACTACGGCAGAATGGTTTAAGTCTTCATTCAAAATCTGAGTGATGTAATTCGTCGAAAGGTTGCAGTCTTCACTCCAAGTGTCAAAATAATGTAATTCCGGCCAAAAGGATGCAATCTTCATTCAAAAGTCGAGTGATGTAATTCGGCGGAAAGACGCAATCTTCACTTTAAGCGTCGAATGATGTAATCTTTGGACGAAAGGTTGCAGTCTTTACTCAAAAGTCTGAGTGATGTAATTCCGTCCGAAAGGTTGCGGTCTTCACTCCAAGTGTCAGAATGATGTAATTCGACCGAAAGGTTGCGTCTTCATTTAAAAGTACGAGTGATGTAATTTCAGCCGAAAGGCTATAGTGTTCACTACAAGTGTAAGAATGACGTTATTCTGGCCGAACGACTGCAATCTTCATTCAAAAGTCCGAGTGATGTTATTCCAGCCAAAAGGATGCAATCTTCACTCCAAGTGTTATAATGATGTAATTAAATTTGAAAAGTTAAATCTTCTTTCAAATGTCGAGTGATGTAATTCTCATCGAAAAGTTGTAGTATTCAATCCAAAGTCATAATGATGTATTTCCGGCCAAAAGGTTAAGTCTTTATTCCAAGGTCCGAGTGATGTAATTCCGATCGAAAGATTATAGTCTTCATTCCAAGTGTCGAACGATCTAACTACGCGAGAATGGTTTAAGTCTTCATTCCAAAATCGAGTGATGTAATTTCGGCCGAAAGGTTGCGGTCTTCACTCCAAGTGTCAAAATAATGTAATTCCAGCCAAAAGGATGCAATCTTCATTCAAAAGTCGAGTGATGTGATCCGGCGGAAAACGCAATCTTCACTTTAAGCGTTCGAATGATGTCTTCGAAAGGTTGCGAGTCTTTACTCAAAAGTCGAGTGATGTAATTCGAACGAAAGGTTGCGGTCTTCACTCCAAGTGTCGAATGATGTAATTCGACCGAAAGGTGATGTAATTTCATTTAAAAGTACGAGTGATGTAATTTCACTACGAAAGGCTATAGTGTTCACTACAAGTGTAAGAATGACGTTATTCGGCCGAACGATTGCAATCTTCATTCAAAAGTCCGAGTGATGTTATTCCGCCAAAAGGATGCAATCTTCACTCCAAGTGTTATAATGATGTAATTCTGATTTGAAAAGTTAAAATCTTCTTTCAAATGTCGAGTGATGTAATTCTCATCGAAAAGTTGTAGTATTCAATCCAAAGTCATAATGATGTATTTCCGGCCAAAAGGTTGAGTCTTTATTCCAAGGTCCGAGTGATGTAATTCCGATCGAAAGATTATAGTCTTCATTCCAAGTGTCGAACGATCTAACTAGTGAGAATGGTTTAAGTCTCATTCCAAAATCGAGTGATGTAATTTCGGCCGAAAGGTTGCGGTCTTCACTCCAAGTGTCAAAATAATGTAATTCCAGCCAAAAGGATGCAATCTTCATTCAAAAGTCTGAGTGATGTAATTCTGGCGGAAAGACGCAATCTTCACTTTAAGCGTCTGAATGATGTAATACTGGCCGAAAGGTTGCAGTGTTCACTCAAAAGTCTGAGTGATGTAATTCCATCTGAAAGGTTGCAGTCTTCACTCCAAGTGTCAGAATGATGTAATTCGACCGAAAGGTTGCAGTCTTCATTTAAAAGTACGAGTGATGTAATTCCAGCCGAAAGGCTATAGTGTTCACTACAAGTGTAAGAATGACGTTATTCGGCCGAACGTTGCAATCTTCATTCAAAAGTCCGAGTGATGTTATTCCACCAAAAGGATGCAATCTTCACTCCAAGTGTTATAATGATGTAATTAAATTTGAAAAGTTAAAGTCTTCTTTCAAATGTTGAGTGATGTAATTCTCATCGAAAAGTTGTAGTATTCAATCCAAAGTCATAATGATGTATTTTCGGCCAAAAGGTTGCGAGTCTTTATTCCAAGGTCCGAGTGATGTAATTCGATCGAAAGATTATAGTCTTCATTCCAAGTGTCGAACGATCTAACTACGCAGAATGGTTTAAGTCTTCATTCAAAATCTGAGTGATGTAATTCGGTCGAAAGGTTGCGAGTCTTCACTCCAAGTGTCAAAATAATGTAATTCCAGCCAAAAGGATGCAATCTTCATTCAAAAGTCGAGTGATGTAATTCCGGCGGAAAGACGCAATCTTCACTTTAAGCGTCGAATGATGTAATACTTTTGGACGAAAGGATGCGGTGTTCACTCAAAAGTCCGAGTGATGTAATTCCATCCGAAAGGTTGCGAAGTCTTCACTCCAAGTGTCGAATGATGTAATTCGACCGAAAGGTTGCGGTCTTCATTTAAAAGTACGAGTGATGTAATTTCAGCCGAAAGGCTATAGTATTCACTACAAGTGTAAGAATGACGTTATTACGGCGAACGACATTTGCAATCTTCATTCAAAAGTCCGAGTGATGTTATTCCACCAAAAGGATGCAATCTTCACTCCAAGTGTTATAATGATGTAATTTTGAGTGAAAAGTTAACATCTTCTTTCAAATGTACGAGTGATGTAATTCTCATCGAAAAGTTGTAGTATTCAATCCAAAGTCATAATGATGTATTTCCGGCCAAAAGGTTGAAGTCTTTATTCCAAGGTCCGAGTGATGTAATTCCGATCGAAAGATTATAGTCTTCATTCCAAGTGTCGAACGATCTAACTACGGCAGAATGGTTTAAGTCTTCATTCCAAAATCGAGTGATGTAATTTCGAATTCGAAAGGTTGCGTCTTCACTCCAAGTGTCAAAATAATGTAATTCCAGCCAAAAGGATGCAATCTTCATTCAAAAGTCGAGTGATGTAATTCGGCGGAAAGACGCAATCTTCACTTTAAGCGTCGAAATGATGTAATCTTTGGACGAAAGGTTGCGGTCTTTACTCAAAAGTCGAGTGATGTAATTCCATCCGAAAGGTTGCGAGTCTTCACTCCAAGTGTCGAATGATGTAATTCGACCGAAAGGTTGTCATTTAAAAGTACGAGGGATGTAATTTCGCCGAAAGGTAGTGTTCACTACAAGTGTCTTCGAATAATTTAAAAGCGGTCTTCATTTAAAAGTGAGTGTAATTTCAGCCGAAAGGCTATAGTGTTCACTACAAGTGTAAGAATGACGTTATTTGGCCGAACATTTGCAATCTTCATTCAAAAGTCCGAGTCATGTTATTCCAACCAAAAGGATGCAATCTTCACTCCAAGTGTTATAATGATGTAATTCGATTGAAAAGTTAACATCTTCTTTCAAATGTCGAGTGATGTAATTCTCATCGAAAAGTTGTAGTATTCAATCCAAAGTCATAATGATGTATTTCCGGCCAAAAGGTTGCAGTCTTTATTCCAAGGTCCGAGTGATGTAATTCCGATCGAAAGATTATAGTCTTCATTCCAAGTGTCAGAACGATCTAACTACAGCAGAATGGTTTAAGTCTTCATTCCAAAATCGAGTGATGTAATTTCGGCCGAAAGGTTGCGAGTCTTCACTCCAAGTGTCAAAATAATGTAATTCCAGCCAAAATGATGCAATCTTCATTCAAAAGTCGAGTGATGTAATTTCGGCGGAAAGACGCAATCTTCACTTTAAGCGTCGAATGATGTAATGCGGACGAAAGGTTGCGGTCTTCACTCAAAAGTCCGAGTGATGTAATTCCATCCGAAGGTTGCGGTCTTCACTCCAAGTGTCGAGAATGATGTAATTCGACCGAAAGGTTGCGTCTTCATTTAAAAGTACGAGTGATGTAATTTCAGCCGAAAGGCTATAGTGTTCACTACAAGTGTAAGAATGACGTTATTATTTCGGCCGAACGACTGCAATCTTCATTCAAAAGTCCGAGTGATGTTATTCAACCAAAAGGATGCAATCTTCACTCCAAGTGTTATAATGATGTAATTTTGATTTGAAAAGTTAAATCTTCTTTCAAATGTCTGAGTGATGTAATTCTCATCGAAAAGTTGTAGTATTCAATCCAAAGTCATAATGATGTATTTCCGGCCAAAAGGTTGCAGTCTTTATTCCAAGGTCCGAGTGATGTAATTCCGATCGAAAGATTATAGTCTTCATTCCAAGTGTCAGAACGATCTAACTACAGCAGAATGGTTTAAGTCTTCATTCCAAAATCTGAGTGATGTAATTCCGGTCGAAAGGTTGCAGTCTTCACTCCAAGTGTCAAAATAATGTAATTCCAGCCAAAAGGATGCAATCTTCATTCAAAAGTCTGAGTGATGTAATTCCGGCGGAAAGACGCAATCTTCACTTTAAGCGTCTGAATGATGTAATCTTTGGACGAAAGGTTGCAGTCTTTACTCAAAAGTCTGAGTGATGTAATTCCATCCGAATGGTTGCAGTCTTCACTCCAAGTGTCAGAATGATGTAATTCGGGCGAAAGGTTACAGTCTTCATTTAAAAGTACGAGTGATGTATTTCCAGCCGAAAGACAGTAGTGTTCACTATAAGTGTAAGAATGACGTTATTACAAGGCCGAACATTGCAATCTTCATTCAAAAGTCCGAGTGATGTTATTCCGGCCAAAAGGATGCAATCTTCACTCCAAGTGTTATAATGATGTAATTTTAATTTGAAAAGTTAAATCTTCTTTCAAATGTCGAGTGATGTAATTCTCATCGAAAAGTTGTAGTATTCAATCCAAAGTCATAATGATGTATTTCCGGCCAAAAGGTTGCAGTCTTTATTCCAAGGTCCGAGTGATGTAATTCCGATCGAAAGATTATAGTCTTCATTCCAAGTGTCGAACGATCTAACTACGGTGAGAATGGTTTAAGTCTTCATTCCAAAATCGAGTGATGTAATTCCGGTCGAAAGGTTGCAGTCTTCACTCCAAGTGTCAAAATAATGTAATTCCAGCCAAAAGGATGCAATCTTCATTCAAAAGTCTGAGTGATGTAATTCGGCGGAAAGACGCAATCTTCACTTTAAGCGTCTGAATGATGTAATACTGGACGAAAGGTTGCAGTCTTTACTCAAAAGTCCGAGTGATGTAATTCCATCCGAAGGTTGGTCTTCACTGATGTCTTCACTCCAAGTGTCGAATGATGTAATTCAGCCGAAAGGCGTTCACTAAAGAATAATGTAATTCGACCGAAAGGTTGCAGTCTTCATTTAAAAGTACGAGTGATGTAATTTCAGCCGAAAGGCTATAGTGTTCACTACAAGTGTAAGAATGACGTTATTCTGGCCGAACGACTGCAATCTTCATTCAAAAGTCCGAGTGATGTTATTCCAGCCAAAAGGATGCAATCTTCACTCCAAGTGTTATAATGATGTAATTCTGACTGAAAAGTTAACATCTTCTTTCAAATGTCTGAGTGATGTAATTCTCATCGAAAAGTTGTAGTATTCAATCCAAAGTCATAATGATGTATTTCCGGCCAAAGGTTGCAGTCTTTATTCCAAGGTCCGAGTGATGTAATTCCGATCGAAAGATTATAGTCTTCATTCCAAGTGTCAGAACGATCTAACTACAGCAGAATGGTTTAAGTCTTCATTCCAAAATCTGAGTGATGTAATTTCGGCCGAAAGGTTGCAGTCTTCACTCCAAGTGTCAAAATAATGTAATTCCAGCCAAAAGGATGCAATCTTCATTCAAAAGTCTGAGTGATGTAATTCCGGCGGAAAGACGCAATCTTCACTTTAAGCGTCTGAATGATGTATCTTTGGACGAAAGGTTGCAGTCTTTACTCAAAAGTCTGAGTGATGTAATTCCGTCCGAAAGGTTGCGGTCTTCACTCCAAGTGTCAGAATGATGTAATTCGACCGAAAGGTTGCAGTCTTCATTTAAAAGTACGAGTGATGTAATTTCAGCCGAAAGGCTATAGTGTTCACTACAAGTGTCAGAATAATGTAATTCGACCGAAAGGTTGCAGTCTTCATTTAAAAGTCCGAGTGATGTTATTCCAACCAAAAGGATGCAATCTTCACTCCAAGTGTTATAATGATGTAATTGATTCGAAAAGTTAACATCTTCTTTCAAATGTCGAGTGATGTAATTCTCATCGAAAAGTTGTAGTATTCAATCCAAAGTCATAATGATGTATTTCCGGCCAAAAGGTTGCAGTCTTTATTCCAAGGTCCGAGTGATGTAATTCCGATCGAAAGATTATAGTCTTCATTCCAAGTGTCAGAACGATCTAACTACTACAGAATGGTTTAAGTCTTCATTCCAAAATCTGAGTGATGTAATTTCGGCCGAAAGGTTGCAGTCTTCACTCCAAGTGTCAAAATAATGTAATTCCAGCCAAAATGATGCAATCTTCATTCAAAAAGTCGAGTGATGTAATTCGGCGGAAAGACGCAATCTTCACTTTAAGCGTCTGAATGATGTAATACTGGCCGAAAGGATGCAGTCTTCACTCAAAAGTCTGAGTGATGTAATTCCATCCGAAAGGTTGCAGTCTTCACTCCAAGTGTCAGAATGATGTAATTCGACCGAAAGGTTGCAGTCTTCATTTAAAAGTACGAGTGATGTAATTTCAGCCGAAAGGCTATAGTGTTCACTACAAGTGTAAGAATGACGTTATTCTGGCCGAACGATTGCAATCTTCATTCAAAAGTCCGAGTGATGTTATTCCAGCCAAAAGGATGCAATCTTCACTCCAAGTGTTATAATGATGTAATTCTGACTGAAAAGTTAAAGTCTTCTTTCAAATGTCTGAGTGATGTAATTCTCATCGAAAAGTTGTAGTATTCAATCCAAAGTCATAATGATGTATTTCCGGCCAAAAGGTTGCAGTCTTTATTCCAAGGTCCGAGTGATGTAATTCCGATCGAAAGATTATAGTCTTCATTCCAAGTGTCAGAACGATCTAACTACAGCAGAATGGTTTAAGTCTTCATTCCAAAATCTGAGTGATGTAATTTCGGCCGAAAGGTTGCAGTCTTCACTCCAAGTGTCAAAATAATGTAATTCCAGCCAAAATGATGCAATCTTCATTCAAAAGTCTGAGTGATGTAATTCCGGCGGAAAGACGCAATCTTCACTTTAAGCGTCTGAATGATGTAATACTGGCCGAAAGGATGCAGTGTTCACTCAAAAGTCTGAGTGATGTAATTCCATCTGAAAGGTTGCAGTCTTCACTCCAAGTGTCAGAATGATGTAATTCGACCGAAAGGTTGCAGTCTTCATTTAAAAGTACGAGTGATGTAATTTCAGCCGAAAGGCTATAGTGTTCACTACAAGTGTAAGAATGACGTTATTTGGGCGAACGACGCAATCTTCATTCAAAAGTCCGAGTGATGTTATTCCAGCCAAAAGGATGCAATCTTCACTCCAAGTGTTATAATGATGTAATTCTGACTGAAAAGTTAACATCTTCTTTCAAATGTCTGAGTGATGTAATTCTCATCGAAAAGTTGTAGTATTCAATCCAAAGTCATAATGATGTATTTCCGGCCAAAAGGTTGCAGTCTTTATTCCAAGGTCCGAGTGATGTAATTCCGATCGAAAGATTATAGTCTTCATTCCAAGTGTCAGAACGATCTAACTACAGCAGAATGGTTTAAGTCTTCATTCCAAAATCTGAGTGATGTAATTTCGGCCGAAAGGTTGCAGTCTTCACTCCAAGTGTCAAAATAATGTAATTCCAGCCAAAAGGATGCAATCTTCATTCAAAAGTCTGAGTGATGTAATTCCGGCGGAAAGACGCAATCTTCACTTTAAGCGTCTGAATGATGTAATACTGGACGAAAGGTTGCAGTCTTTACTCTCGAGTGATGTAAGTCCGAAGTGATGTAATTCCATCCGAAAGGTTGAGTCTTCATTTAAAAGTACGAGGGAGTAATTTCTTCACTCCAAGTGTCAGAATGATGTAATTCGACCGAAAGGTTGCAGTCTTCATTTAAAAGTACGAGTGATGTAATTTCAGCCGAAAGGCTATAGTGTTCACTACAAGTGTAAGAATGACGTTATTCTGGCCGAACGACTGCAATCTTCATTCAAAAGTCCGAGTGATGTTATTCCAACCAAAAGGATGCAATCTTCACTCCAAGTGTTATAATGATGTAATTCTGACTGAAAAGTTAAAATCTTCTTTCAAATGTCTGAGTGATGTAATTCTCATCGAAAAGTTGTAGTATTCAATCCAAAGTCATAATGATGTATTTCCGGCCAAAAGGTTGCAGTCTTTATTCCAAGGTCCGAGTGATGTAATTCCGATCGAAAGATTATAGTCTTCATTCCAAGTGTCAGAACGATCTAACTACAGCAGAATGGTTTAAGTCTTCATTCCAAAATCTGAGTGATGTAATTCCGGTCGAAAGGTTGCAGTCTTCACTCCAAGTGTCAAAATAATGTAATTCCAGCCAAAAGGATGCAATCTTCATTCAAAAGTCTGAGTGATGTAATTCCGGCGGAAAGACGCAATCTTCACTTTAAGCGTCTGAATGATGTAATACTGGACGAAAGGTTGCAGTCTTTACTCAAAAGTCCGAGTGATGTAATTCCATCCGAAAGGTTGCAGTCTTCACTCCAAGTGTCAGAATGATGTAATTCGACCGAAAGGTTACAGTCTTCATTTAAAAGTACGAGTGATGTCAGCCGAAAGGCTTCATTTAAAAGTACGAGTGATGTAATTTCAGCCGAAAGGCTATAGTGTTCACTATGTAAGTGTAAGAAAATGACGTGTAATAATGACGTTATTCTGGCCGAACGACTGCAATCTTCATTCAAAAGTCCGAGTGATGTTATTCCAACCAAAAGGATGCAATCTTCACTCCAAGTGTTATAATGATGTAATTCTGACTGAAAAGTTAAAGTCTTCTTTCAAATGTCTGAGTGATGTAATTCTCATCGAAAAGTTGTAGTATTCAATCCAAAGTCATAATGATGTATTTCCGGCCAAAAGGTTGCGGTCTTTATTCCAAGGTCCGAGTGATGTAATTCCGATCGAAAGATTATAGTCTTCATTCCAAGTGTCGAACGATCTAACTAGAAACGCAGAATGGTTTAAGTCTTCATTCCAAAATCTGAGTGATGTAATTTCGGCCGAAAGGTTGCAGTCTTCACTCCAAGTGTCAAAATAATGTAATTCCAGCCAAAATGATGCAATCTTCATTCAAAAGTCTGAGTGATGTAATTCCGGCGGAAAGACGCAATCTTCACTTTAAGCGTCGAATGATGTTGGACGAAAGGTTGCAGTCTTTACTCAAAAGTCCGAGTGATGTAATTCCATCCGAAAGGTTGCAGTCTTCACTCCAAGTGTCAGAATGATGTAATTCGACCGAAAGGTTGCAGTCTTCATTTAAAAGTACGAGTGATGTAATTTCAGCCGAAAGGCTATAGTGTTCACTACAAGTGTAAGAATGACGTTATTCTGGCCGAACGACTGCAATCTTCATTCAAAAGTCCGAGTGATGTTATTCCAGCCAAAAGGATGCAATCTTCACTCCAAGTGTTATAATGATGTAATTCGACGAAAAGTTAACATCTTCTTTCAAATGTCCGAGTGATGTAATTCTCATAAAAGTTGTAGTATTCAATCCAAAGTCATAATGATGTATTTCCGGCCAAAAGGTTGCAGTCTTTATTCCAAGGTCCGAGTGATGTAATTCCGATCGAAAGATTATAGTCTTCATTCCAAGTGTCGAACGATCTAACTACAGCAGAATGGTTTAAGTCTTCATTCCAAAATCGAGTGATGTAATTTCGGCCGAAAGGTTGCGTCTTCACTCCAAGTGTCAAAATAATGTTATTCCAGCCAAAATGATGCAATCTTCATTCAAAAGTCTGAGTGATGTAATTCCGGCGAAAAGACGCATTCTTCACTTTAGTGATTGAATGATGTAATACTGGCCGAAAGGATGCAGTGTTCACTCAAAAGTCTGCCTGATGTTATTCCATCTGAAAGGTTGAAGTCTTCACTCCAAGTGTCAGAATGATGTAATTCGACCGAAAGGTTGCATTCTTCATTTAAAAGTACGAGTGATGTAATTGATGTAATTTCAGCCGAAAGGCTATAGTGTTCACTACAAGTGTAAGAATGACGTTATTCTGGCCGAACGACTGCAATCTTCATTCAAAAGTCCGAGTGATGTTATTCCAGCCAAAAGGATGCAATCTTCACTCCAAGTGTTATAATGATGTAATTCTGACTGAAAAGTTAAAATCTTCTTTCAAATGTCTGAGTGATGTAATTCTCATCGAAAAGTTGTAGTATTCAATCCAAAGTCATAATGATGTATTTCCGGCCAAAAGGTTGCAGTCTTTATTCCAAGGTCCGAGTGATGTAATTCCGATCGAAAGATTATAGTCTTCATTCCAAGTGTCAGAACGATCTAACTACAGCAGAATGGTTTAAGTCTTCATTCCAAAATCTGAGTGATGTAATTTCGGCCGAAAGGTTGCAGTCTTCACTCCAAGTGTCAAAATAATGTAATTCCAGCCAAAAGGATGCAATCTTCATTCAAAAGTCTGAGTGATGTAATTCCGGCGGAAAGACGCAATCTTCACTTTAAGCGTCTGAATGATGTAATACTGGACGAAAGGTTGCAGTCTTTACTCAAAAGTCCGAGTGATGTAATTCCATCCGAAAGGTTGCAGTCTTCACTCCAAGTGTCAGAATGATGTAATTCGACCGAAAGGTTGCAGTCTTCATTTAAAAGTACGAGTGATGTAATTTCAGCCGAAAGGCTATAGTGTTCACTACAAGTGTAAGAATGACGTTATTCTGGCCGAACGATTGCAATCTTCATTCAAAAGTCCGAGTGATGTTATTCCAGCCAAAAGGATGCAATCTTCACTCCAAGTGTTATAATGATGTAATTTGATTTGAAAAGTTAACATCTTCTTTCAAATGTCTGAGTGATGTAATTCTCATCGAAAAGTTGTAGTATTCAATCCAAAGTCATAATGATGTATTTCCGGCCAAAAGGTTGCAGTCTTTATTCCAAGGTCCGAGTGATGTAATTCCGATCGAAAGATTATAGTCTTCATTCCAAGTGTCAGAACGATCTAACTACATGCAGAATGGTTTAAGTCTTCATTCCAAAATCGAGTGATGTAATTTCGGCCGAAAGGTTGCGTCTTCACTCCAAGTGTCAAAATAATGTAATTCCAGCCAAAATGATGCAATCTTCATTCAAAAGTCGAGTGATGTAATCCGGCGGAAAGACGCAATCTTCACTTTAAGCGTCCGAATGATGTAATATCGGACGAAAGGATGCGAGTCTTCACTCAAAAGTCCGAGTGATGTAATTCCATCCGAAAGGTTGAAGTCTTCACTCCAAGTGTCAGAATGATGTAATTCGACCGAAAGGTTGCATTCTTCATTTAAAAGTACGAGTGATGTAATTTCAGCCGAAAGGCTATAGTGTTCACTACAAGTGTAAGAATGACGTTATTCTGGCCGAACGATTGCAATCTTCATTCAAAAGTCCGAGTGATGTTATTCCAGCCAAAAGGATGCAATCTTCACTCCAAGTGTTATAATGATGTAATTCTGACTGAAAAGTTAAAATCTTCTTTCAAATGTCTGAGTGATGTAATTCTCATCGAAAAGTTGTAGTATTCAATCCAAAGTCATAATGATGTATTTCCGGCCAAAAGGTTGCAGTCTTTATTCCAAGGTCCGAGTGATGTAATTCCGATCGAAAGATTATAGTCTTCATTCCAAGTGTCAGAACGATCTAACTACAGCGAGAATGGTTTAAGTCTTCATTCCAAAATCTCGAGTGATGTAATTTCGGCCGAAAGGTTGCGTCTTCACTCCAAGTGTCAAAATAATGTAATTCCAGCCAAAAGGATGCAATCTTCATTCAAAAGTCGAGTGATGTAATTCGGCGGAAAGACGCAATCTTCACTTTAAGCGTCTCGAATGATGTAATACCGGACGAAAGGTTGAAGTCTTCACTCAAAAGTCGAGTGATGTAATTCCATCCGAAAGGTTGTCTTCACTCCAAGTGTCGAATGATGTAATTCGACCGAAAGGTTGCGTCTTCATTTAAAAGTACGAGTGATGTAATTTTCAGCCGAAAGGCTATAGTGTTCACTACAAGTGTAAGAATGACGTTATTCGGCCGAACGACCGCAATCTTCATTCAAAAGTCCGAGTGATGTTATTCCAACCAAAAGGATGCAATCTTCACTCCAAGTGTTATAATGATGTAATTTGATTGAAAAGTTAAATCTTCTTTCAAATGTCGAGTGATGTAATTCTCATCGAAAAGTTGTAGTATTCAATCCAAAGTCATAATGATGTATTTCCGGCCAAAAGGTTGCAGTCTTTATTCCAAGGTCCGAGTGATGTAATTCCGATCGAAAGATTATAGTCTTCATTCCAAGTGTCAGAACGATCTAACTACAGCGAGAATGGTTTAAGTCTTCATTCCAAAATCGAGTGATGTAATTTCGGCCGAAAGGTTGCGTCTTCACTCCAAGTGTCAAAATAATGTAATTCCAGCCAAAAGGATGCAATCTTCATTCAAAAGTCGAGTGATGTAATCCGGCGGAAGACGCAATCTTCACTTTAAGCGTCGAATGATGTAATATCGGACGAAAAGGTTGGTCTTTACTCAAAAGTCCGAGTGATGTAATTCCATCCGAAAGGTTGAAGTCTTCACTCCAAGTGTCGAATGATGTAATTCGACCGAAAGGTTGCATTTAAAAGTCTTCATTTAAAAGTACGAGTGATGTAATTTCAGCCGAAAGGCTATAGTGTTCACTACAAGTGTAAGAATGACGTTATTTCGGCCGAACGACCGCAATCTTCATTCAAAAGTCCGAGTGATGTTATTCCACCAAAAGGATGCAATCTTCACTCCAAGTGTTATAATGATGTAATTCTGATCGAAAAGTTAACATCTTCTTTCAAATGTCTCGAGTGATGTAATTCTCATCGAAAAGTTGTAGTATTCAATCCAAAGTCATAATGATGTATTTCCGGCCAAAAGGTTGCAGTCTTTATTCCAAGGTCCGAGTGATGTAATTCCGATCGAAAGATTATAGTCTTCATTCCAAGTGTCGAACGATCTAACTACAAAGCAGAATGGTTTAAGTCTTCATTCCAAAATCGAGTGATGTAATTTCGGCCGAAAGGTTGCGTCTTCACTCCAAGTGTCAAAATAATGTAATTCCAGCCAAAATGATGCAATCTTCATTCAAAAGTCTCGAGTGATGTAATTCGGCGGAAAGACGCAATCTTCACTTTAAGCGTCTGAATGATGTAATACTGGCCGAAAGGATGCGGTGTTCACTCAAAAGTCTGAGTGATGTAATTCCATCTGAAAGGTTGAAGTCTTCACTCCAAGTGTCAGAATGATGTAATTCGACCGAAAGGTTGCAGTCTTCATTTAAAAGTACGAGTGATGTAATTTCAGCCGAAAGGCTATAGTGTTCACTACAAGTGTAAGAATGACGTTATTTTGGCCGAACGACTGCAATCTTCATTCAAAAGTCCGAGTGATGTTATTCCAGCCAAAAGGATGCAATCTTCACTCCAAGTGTTATAATGATGTAATTCTGACTGAAAAGTTAACATCTTCTTTCAAATGTCTGAGTGATGTAATTCTCATCGAAAAGTTGTAGTATTCAATCCAAAGTCATAATGATGTATTTCCGGCCAAAAGGTTGCAGTCTTTATTCCAAGGTCCGAGTGATGTAATTCCGATCGAAAGATTATAGTCTTCATTCCAAGTGTCAGAACGATCTAACTACAACAGAATGGTTTAAGTCTTCATTCCAAAATCTGAGTGATGTAATTTCGGCCGAAAGGTTGCAGTCTTCACTCCAAGTGTCAAAATAATGTAATTCCAGCCAAAAGGATGCAATCTTCATTCAAAAGTCTGAGTGATGTAATTCGGCGGAAAGACGCAATCTTCACTTTAAGCGTCGAATGATGTAATATCGGACGAAAGGTTGCAGTCTTCACTCAAAAGTCCGAGTGATGTAATTCCATCCGAAGTCTTCACTCCAAGTGTCGAATGATGTAATTCGACGAAAGGTTGAAAGGTCTTCATTTAAAAGTACGAGTGATGTAATTTCAGCCGAAAGGCTATAGTGTTCACTACAAGTGTAAGAATGACGTTATTCGGCCGAACGACCGCAATCTTCATTCAAAAGTCCGAGTGATGTTATTCCACCAAAAGGATGCAATCTTCACTCCAAGTGTTATAATGATGTAATTGATCGAAAAGTTAACATCTTCTTTCAAATGTCTGAGTGATGTAATTCTCATCGAAAAGTTGTAGTATTCAATCCAAAGTCATAATGATGTATTTCCGGCCAAAAGGTTGCAGTCTTTATTCCAAGGTCCGAGTGATGTAATTCCGATCGAAAGATTATAGTCTTCATTCCAAGTGTCAGAACGATCTAACTACAGCAGAATGGTTTAAGTCTTCATTCCAAAATCTGAGTGATGTAATTTCGGCCGAAAAAGGTTGCAGTCTTCACTCCAAGTGTCAAAATAATGTAATTCCAGCCAAAAGGATGCAATCTTCATTCAAAAGTCTGAGTGATGTAATTTCGGCGGAAAGACGCAATCTTCACTTTAAGCTTCTGAATGATGTAATACTGGACGAAAGGTTGCAGTCTTTACTCAAAAGTCTGAGTGATGTAATTCCATCTGAAAGGTTGCAGTCTTCACTCCAAGTGTCAGAATGATGTAATTCGACCGAAAGGTTGCAGTCTTCATTTAAAAGTACGAGTGATGTAATTTCAGCCGAAAGGCTATAGTGTTCACTACAAGTGTAAGAATGACGTTATTCTGGCCGAACGACTGCAATCTTCATTCAAAAGTCCGAGTGATGTTATTCCAGCCAAAAGGATGCAATCTTCACTCCAAGTGTTATAATGATGTAATTCTGACTGAAAAGTTAACATCTTCTTTCAAATGTCTGAGTGATGTAATTCTCATCGAAAAGTTGTAGTATTCAATCCAAAGTCATAATGATGTATTTCCGGCCAAAAGGTTGCAGTCTTTATTCCAAGGTCCGAGTGATGTAATTCCGATCGAAAGATTATAGTCTTCATTCCAAGTGTCAGAACGATCTAACTACAGTCAGAATGGTTTAAGTCTTCATTCCAAAATCTGAGTGATGTAATTTCGGCCGAAAGGTTGCAGTCTTCACTCCAAGTGTCAAAATAATGTAATTCCAGCCAAAATGATGCAATCTTCATTCAAAAGTCTGAGTGATGTAATTCGGCGGAAAGACGCAATCTTCACTTTAAGCGTCTGAATGATGTAATACTGGCCGAAAGGATGCAGTGTTCACTCAAAAGTCTGAGTGATGTAATTCCATCTGAAAGGTTGCAGTCTTCACTCCAAGTGTCAGAATGATGTAATTCGACCGAAAGGTTGCATTCTTCATTTAAAAGTACGAGTGATGTAATTTCAGCCGAAAGGCTATAGTGTTCACTACAAGTGTAAGAATGACGTTATTTCGGCCGAACGACTGCAATCTTCATTCAAAAGTCCGAGTGATGTTATTCCAGCCAAAAGGATGCAATCTTCACTCCAAGTGTTATAATGATGTAATTCTGACTGAAAAGTTAAAATCTTCTTTCAAATGTCTGAGTGATGTAATTCTCATCGAAAAGTTGTAGTATTCAATCCAAAGTCATAATGATGTATTTCCGGCCAAAAGGTTGAGTCTTTATTCCAAGGTCCGAGTGATGTAATTCCGATCGAAAGATTATAGTCTTCATTCCAAGTGTCGAACGATCTAACTACAGCAGAATGGTTTAAGTCTTCATTCCAAAATCGAGTGATGTAATTTCGGCCGAAAGGTTGCGTCTTCACTCCAAGTGTCAAAATAATGTAATTCCAGCCAAAAGGATGCAATCTTCATTCAAAAGTCGAGTGATGTAATTCCGGAAAGACGCAATCTTCACTTTAAGCGTTCACGGACGAAAGGTTGTCTTCACTCAAAAGTCCGAGTGATGTAATTCCATCCGAAAGGTTGCAGTCTTCACTCCAAGTGTCAGAATGATGTAATTCGACCGAAAGGTTGCAGTCTTCATTTAAAAGTACGAGTGATGTAATTTCAGCCGAAAGGCTATAGTGTTCACTACAAGTGTAAAGAATGACGTTATTCTGGCCGAACGACTGCAATCTTCATTCAAAAGTCCGAGTGATGTTATTCCAGCCAAAAGGATGCAATCTTCACTCCAAGTGTTATAATGATGTAATTCTGACTGAAAAGTTAACATCTTCTTTCAAATGTCTGAGTGATGTAATTCTCATCGAAAAGTTGTAGTATTCAATCCAAAGTCATAATGATGTATTTCCGGCCAAAAGGTTGCAGTCTTTATTCCAAGGTCCGAGTGATGTAATTCCGATCGAAAGATTATAGTCTTCATTCCAAGTGTCAGAACGATCTAACTACAGCAGAATGGTTTAAGTCTTCATTCCAAAATCTGAGTGATGTAATTTCGGCCGAAAGGTTGCAGTCTTCACTCCAAGTGTCAAAATAATGTAATTCCAGCCAAAATGATGCAATCTTCATTCAAAAGTCTGAGTGATGTAATTCCGGCGGAAAGACGCAATCTTCACTTTAAGCGTCTGAATGATGTAATCGGCCGAAAGGATGCAGTGTTCACTCAAAAGTCGAGTGATGTAATTCCATCTGAAAGGTTGAAGTCTTCACTCCAAGTGTCAGAATGATGTAATTCGACCGAAAGGTTGCAGTCTTCATTTAAAAGTACGAGTGATGTAATTTCAGCCGAAAGGCTATAGTGTTCACTACAAGTGTAAGAATGACGTTATTCGGCCGAACGACCGCAATCTTCATTCAAAAGTCCGAGTGATGTTATTCCACCAAAAGGATGCAATCTTCACTCCAAGTGTTATAATGATGTAATTTCGATCGAAAAGTTAACATCTTCTTTCAAATGTCCGAGTGATGTAATTCTCATCGAAAAGTTGTAGTATTCAATCCAAAGTCATAATGATGTATTTCCGGCCAAAAGGTTGCAGTCTTTATTCCAAGGTCCGAGTGATGTAATTCCGATCGAAAGATTATAGTCTTCATTCCAAGTGTCGAACGATCTAACTACTAAAGCAGAATGGTTTAAGTCTTCATTCCAAAATCGAGTGATGTAATTTCGGCCGAAAGGTTGCGTCTTCACTCCAAGTGTCAAAATAATGTAATTCCAGCCAAAAGGATGCAATCTTCATTCAAAAGTCTGAGTGATGTAATTCCGGCGGAAAGACGCAATCTTCACTTTAAGCGTCTGAATGATGTAATATCCGAAAAAGTCTTTACTCAAAAGTCCGAGTGATGTAATTCCATCCGAAACTTCACCAAGTGTCGAATGATGTAATTCGACCGAAAGGTTGCAGTCTTCATTTAAAAGTACGAGTGATGTAATTTCAGCCGAAAGGCTATAGTGTTCACTACAAGTGTAAGAATGACGTTATTCTGGCCGAACGACTGCAATCTTCATTCAAAAGTCCGAGTGATGTTATTCCAGCCAAAAGGATGCAATCTTCACTCCAAGTGTTATAATGATGTAATTCTGACTGAAAAGTTAACATCTTCTTTCAAATGTCTGAGTGATGTAATTCTCATCGAAAAGTTGTAGTATTCAATCCAAAGTCATAATGATGTATTTCCGGCCAAAAGGTTGTTGTCTTTATTCCAAGGTCCGAGTGATGTAATTCCGATCGAAAGATTATAGTCTTCATTCCAAGTGTCAGAACGATCTAACTACAGCAGAATGGTTTAAGTCTTCATTCCAAAATCTGAGTGATGTAATTTCGGCCGAAAGGTTGCAGTCTTCACTCCAAGTGTCAAAATAATGTAATTCCAGCCAAAATGATGCAATCTTCATTCAAAAGTCTGAGTGATGTAATTCCGGCGGAAAGACGCAATCTTCACTTTAAGCGTCTGAATGATGTAATACTGGCCGAAAGGATGCAAGTGTTCACTCAAAAGTCTGAGTGATGTAATTCCATCTGAAAGGTTGAAGTCTTCACTCCAAGTGTCAGAATGATGTAATTCGACCGAAAGGTTGCATTCTTCATTTAAAAGTACGAGTGATGTAATTTCAGCCGAAAGGCTATAGTGTTCACTACAAGTGTAAGAATGACGTTATTCTGGCCGAACGACTGCAATCTTCATTCAAAAGTCCGAGTGATGTTATTCCAGCCAAAAGGATGCAATCTTCACTCCAAGTGTTATAATGATGTAATTCTGACTGAAAAGTTAACATCTTCTTTCAAATGTCTGAGTGATGTAATTCTCATCGAAAAGTTGTAGTATTCAATCCAAAGTCATAATGATGTATTTCCGGCCAAAAGGTTGCAGTCTTTATTCCAAGGTCCGAGTGATGTAATTCCGATCGAAAGATTATAGTCTTCATTCCAAGTGTCAGAACGATCTAACTACAGCAGAATGGTTTAAGTCTTCATTCCAAAATCTGAGTGATGTAATTTCGGCCGAAAGGTTGCAGTCTTCACTCCAAGTGTCAAAATAATGTAATTCCAGCCAAAATGATGCAATCTTCATTCAAAAGTCTGAGTGATGTAATTCCGGCGGAAAGACGCAATCTTCACTTTAAGCGTCTGAATGATGTAATACTGGCCGAAAGGATGCAGTGTTCACTCAAAAGTCTGAGTGATGTAATTCCATCTGAAAGGTTGCAGTCTTCACTCCAAGTGTCAGAATGATGTAATTCGACCGAAAGGTTGCATTCTTCATTTAAAAGTACGAGTGATGTAATTTCAGCCGAAAGGCTATAGTGTTCACTACAAGTGTAAGAATGACGTTATTCTGGCCGAACGACTGCAATCTTCATTCAAAAGTCCGAGTGATGTTATTCCAGCCAAAAGGATGCAATCTTCACTCCAAGTGTTATAATGATGTAATTCTGACTGAAAAGTTAAAATCTTCTTTCAAATGTCTGAGTGATGTAATTCTCATCGAAAAGTTGTAGTATTCAATCCAAAGTCATAATGATGTATTTCCGGCCAAAAGGTTGCAGTCTTTATTCCAAGGTCCGAGTGATGTAATTCCGATCGAAAGATTATAGTCTTCATTCCAAGTGTCGAACGATCTAACTACAAGCAGAATGGTTTAAGTCTTCATTCCAAAATCTCGAGTGATGTAATTTCGGCCGAAAGGTTGCGTCTTCACTCCAAGTGTCAAAATAATGTAATTCCAGCCAAAATAATGCAATCTTCATTCAAAAAGTGATGTCGAAAGACGCAATCTTCACTTTAAGCGTCCGAATGATGATGTAACTCAAAAGTCGAGTGATGTAATTCCATCTGAAAGGTTGAAGTCTTCACTCCAAGTGTCAGAATAATGTAATTCGAACGAAAGGTTGCAGTCTTCATTTAAAAGTACGAGTGATGTAATTTCAGCCGAAAGGCTATAGTGTTCACTACAAGTGTAAGAATGACGTTATTCTGGCCGAACGACTGCAATCTTCATTCAAAAGTCCGAGTGATGTTATTCCAGCCACAAGGATGCAATCTTCACTCCAAGTGTTATAATGATGTAATTTTGACTGAAAAGTTAACATCTTCTTTCAAATGTCTGAGTGATGTAATTCTCATCGAAAAGTTGTAGTGTTCAAACCAAAGTCATAATGATGTATTTCCGGCCAAAAGGTTGCAGTCTTTATTCCAAGGTCCGAGTGATGTAATTCCGATCGAAAGATTATAGTCTTCATTCCAAGTGTCGAACGATCTAACTAAAGCAGAATGGTTTAAGTCTTCATTCCAAAATCGAGTGATGTAATTTCGGCCGAAAAAGCCTTCACTCCAAGTGTCAAAATAATGTAATTCTCCAAAATGATGCAATCTTCATTCAAAAAGTGATGTAATGAAAATTCTTCACTTTAAGCGCCAAAATGATACAATCTTCTGTTCACTCAAAAGTCCGAGTGATGTAATTCCATCCGAAAGGTTGAAGTCTTCACTCCAAGTGTCGAATGATGTAATTCGACCGAAAGGGTTGCGTCTTCATTTAAAAGTACGAGTGATGTAATTTCAGCCGAAAGGCTATAGTGTTCACTACAAGTGTAAGAATGACGTTATTCGGCCGAACGACCGCAATCTTCATTCAAAAGTCCGAGTGATGTTATTCCACCAAAAGAATGCAATCTTCACTCCAAGTGTTATAATGATGTAATTTTGACTGAAAAGTTAACATCTTCTTTCAAATGTCTGAGTGATGTAATTCTCATCGAAAAGTTGTAGTATTCAATCCAAAGTCATAATGATGTATTTCCGGCCAAAAGGTTGCAGTCTTTATTCCAAGGTCCGAGTGATGTAATTCCGATCGAAAGATTATAGTCTTCATTCCAAGTGTCAGAACGATCTAACTAAAGCAGTAATGGTTTAAGTCTTCATTCCAAAATCTGAGTGATGTAATTTCGGCCGAAAGGTTGCAGTCTTCACTCCAAGTGTCAAAATAATGTAATTCCAGCCAAAATGATGCAATCTTCATTCAAAAGTCTGAGTGATGTAATTCCGGCGGAAAGACGCAATCTTCACTTTAAGCGTCTGAATGATGTAATATTGGCCGAAAGGATGCAGTGTTCACTCAAAAGTCTGAGTGATGTAATTCCATCTGAAAGGTTGAAGTCTTCACTCCAAGTGTCAGAATGATGTAATTCGACCGAAAGGTTGCATTCTTCATTTAAAAGTACGAGTGATGTAATTTCAGCCGAAAGGCTATAGTGTTCACTACAAGTGTAAGAATGACGTTATTCTGGCCGAACGACTGCAATCTTCATTCAAAAGTCCGAGTGATGTTATTCCAGCCAAAAGGATGCAATCTTCACTCCAAGTGTTATAATGATGTAATTCTGACTGAAAAGTTAAAATCTTCTTTCAAATGTCTGAGTGATGTAATTCTCATCGAAAAGTTGTAGTATTCAATCCAAAGTCATAATGATGTATTTCCGGCCAAAAGGTTGCAGTCTTTATTCCAAGGTCCGAGTGATGTAATTCCGATCGAAAGATTATAGTCTTCATTCCAAGTGTCAGAACGATCTAACTACAGCAGAATGGTTTAAGTCTTCATTCCAAAATCTGAGTGATGTAATTTCAGCCGAAAGGTTGCGGTCTTCACTCCAAGTGTCAAAATAATGTAATTCCAGCCAAAAGGATGCAATCTTCATTCAAAAGTCGAGTGATGTAATCCGGCGGAAAGACGCAATCTTCACTTTAAGCGTCGAATGATGTAATACCGGACGAAAGGTTGTGTTCACTCAAAAGTCCGAGTGATGTAATTCCATCCGAAGTTGTTGAAGTCTTCACTCCAAGTGTCGAATGATGTAATTCGACCGAAAGGTTGCGTCTTCATTTAAAAGTACGAGTGATGTAATTTCAGCCGAAAGGCTATAGTGTTCACTACAAGTGTAAGAATGACGTTATTCTCGCCGAACGACCGCAATCTTCATTCAAAAGTCCGAGTGATGTTATTCCACCAAAAGGATGCAATCTTCACTCCAAGTGTTATAATGATGTAATTCGGAATGAAAAGTTAACATCTTCTTTCAAATGTCTGAGTGATGTAATTCTCATCGAAAAGTTGTAGTATTCAATCCAAAGTCATAATGATGTATTTCCGGCCAAAAGGTTGCAGTCTTTATTCCAAGGTCCGAGTGATGTAATTCCGATCGAAAGATTATAGTCTTCATTCCAAGTGTCAGAACGATCTAACTACAAGCAGTAATGGTTTAAGTCTTCATTCCAAAATCTGAGTGATGTAATTTCGGCCGAAAGGTTGCAGTCTTCACTCCAAGTGTCAAAATAATGTAATTCCAGCCAAAATGATGCAATCTTCATTCAAAAGTCTGAGTGATGTAATTCCGGCGGAAAGACGCAATCTTCACTTTAAGCGTCTGAATGATGTAATACTGGCCGAAAGGATGCAGTGTTCACTCAAAAGTCTGAGTGATGTAATTCCATCTGAAAGGTTGCAGTCTTCACTCCAAGTGTCAGAATGATGTAATTCGACCGAAAGGTTGCAGTCTTCATTTAAAAGTACGAGTGATGTAATTTCAGCCGAAAGGCTATAGTGTTCACTACAAGTGTAAGAATGACGTTATTCTGGCCGAACGACTGCAATCTTCATTCAAAAGTCCGAGTGATGTTATTCCAGCCAAAAGGATGCAATCTTCACTCCAAGTGTTATAATGATGTAATTTTGACTGAAAAGTTAACATCTTCTTTCAAATGTCTGAGTGATGTAATTCTCATCGAAAAGTTGTAGTATTCAATCCAAAGTCATAATGATGTATTTCCGGCCAAAAGGTTGCAGTCTTTATTCCAAGGTCCGAGTGATGTAATTCCGATCGAAAGATTATAGTCTTCATTCCAAGTGTCAGAACGATCTAACTACAGCAGAATGGTTTAAGTCTTCATTCCAAAATCTGAGTGATGTAATTTCAGCCGAAAGGTTGCAGTCTTCACTCCAAGTGTCAAAATAATGTAATTCCAGCCAAAAGGATGCAATCTTCATTCAAAAGTCGAGTGATGTAATTCTTCATTCACTCACTTTAAGCGTCCGAATGATGTAATACCGGACGAAAGGATGCGTTGTTCACTCAAAAGTCTGAGTGATGTAATTCCATCTGAAAGGTTGAAGTCTTCACTCCAAGTGTCAGAATAATGTAATTCGACCGAAAGGTTGCAGTCTTCATTTAAAAGTACGAGTGATGTAATTTCAGCCGAAAGGCTATAGTGTTCACTACAAGTGTAAGAATGACGTTATTCTGGCCGAACGACTGCAATCTTCATTCAAAAGTCCGAGTGATGTTATTCCACCAAAAGGATGCAATCTTCACTCCAAGTGTTATAATGATGTAATTTCGACTGAAAAGTTAACATCTTCTTTCAAATGTCTGAGTGATGTAATTCTCATCGAAAAGTTGTAGTATTCAATCCAAAGTCATAATGATGTATTTCCGGCCAAAAGGTTGCAGTCTTTATTCCAAGGTCCGAGTGATGTAATTCCGATCGAAAGATTATAGTCTTCATTCCAAGTGTCAGAACGATCTAACTACAAAGCAGAATGGTTTAAGTCTTCATTCCAAAATCGAGTGATGTAATTTCGGCCGAAAGGTTGCGTCTTCACTCCAAGTGTCAAAATAATGTAATTCCAGCCAAAATGATGCAATCTTCATTCAAAAGTCCGAGTGATGTAATTCCGGCGGAAAGACGCAATCTTCACTTTAAGCGTCCGAATGATGTAATATCGGCCGAAAGGATGCGTGTTCACTCAAAAGTCCGAGTGATGTAATTCCATCCGAAAGGTTGAAGTCTTCACTCCAAGTGTCGAATGATGTAATTCGACCGAAAGGTTGCATTCTTCATTTAAAAGTACGAGTGATGTAATTTCAGCCGAAAGGCTATAGTGTTCACTACAAGTGTAAGAATGACGTTATTCGGCCGAACGACCGCAATCTTCATTCAAAAGTCCGAGTGATGTTATTCCACCAAAAGGATGCAATCTTCACTCCAAGTGTTATAATGATGTAATTTCGATCGAAAAGTTAACATCTTCTTTCAAATGTCCGAGTGATGTAATTCTCATCGAAAAGTTGTAGTATTCAATCCAAAGTCATAATGATGTATTTCCGGCCAAAAGGTTGCGTCTTTATTCCAAGGTCCGAGTGATGTAATTCCGATCGAAAGATTATAGTCTTCATTCCAAGTGTCGAACGATCTAACTACAAAGCAGAATGGTTTAAGTCTTCATTCCAAAATCCGAGTGATGTAATTTCGGCCGAAAGGTTGCGCTCTTCACTCCAAGTGTCAAAATAATGTAATTGTCAAAAATGATGCAATCTTCATTCAAAAGTCCGAAAATAAAGCATCTTCACTTTAAGCGTCGAATGATGTAATACCGGACGAAAGGTTTCTTTACTCAAAAGTCCGAGTGATGTAATTCCATCCGAAAGGTTGCGTCTTCACTCCAAGTGTCGAATGATGTAATTCGACCGAAAGGTTGCGTCTTCATTTAAAAGTACGAGTGATGTAATTTCAGCCGAAAGGCTATAGTGTTCACTACAAGTGTAAGAATGACGTTATTCGCCGAACGACCGCAATCTTCATTCAAAAGTCCGAGTGATGTTATTCCACCAAAAGGATGCAATCTTCACTCCAAGTGTTATAATGATGTAATTTCGATCGAAAAGTTAACATCTTCTTTCAAATGTCCGAGTGATGTAATTCTCATCGAAAAGTTGTAGTATTCAATCCAAAGTCATAATGATGTATTTCCGGCCAAAAGGTTGCAGTCTTTATTCCAAGGTCCGAGTGATGTAATTCCGATCGAAAGATTATAGTCTTCATTCCAAGTGTCGAACGATCTAACTACAAGCAGAATGGTTTAAGTCTTCATTCCAAAATCGAGTGATGTAATTTCGGCCGAAAGGTTGCGTCTTCACTCCAAGTGTCAAAATAATGTAATTCCAGCCAAAAGGATGCAATCTTCATTCAAAAGTCTCGAGTGATGTAATTCGGCGAAAGACGCAATCTTCACTTTAAGCGTCCGAATGATGTAATATTCCGAAAGGTTGCGTCTTTACTCAAAAGTCCGAGTGATGTAATTCCATCCGAAAGGTTGAAGTCTTCACTCCAAGTGTCGAATGATGTAATTCGACCGAAAGGTTGCAGCTCTTCATTTAAAAGTACGAGTGATGTAATTTCAGCCGAAAGGCTATAGTGTTCACTACAAGTGTAAGAATGACGTTATTCGGCCGAACGACCGCAATCTTCATTCAAAAGTCCGAGTGATGTTATTCCACCAAAAGGATGCAATCTTCACTCCAAGTGTTATAATGATGTAATTTCGATCGAAAAGTTAACATCTTCTTTCAAATGTCCGAGTGATGTAATTCTCATCGAAAAGTTGTAGTATTCAATCCAAAGTCATAATGATGTATTTCCGGCCAAAAGGTTGCGTCTTTATTCCAAGGTCCGAGTGATGTAATTCCGATCGAAAGATTATAGTCTTCATTCCAAGTGTCAGAACGATCTAACTACAGCAGAATGGTTTAAGTCTTCATTCCAAAATCTGAGTGATGTAATTTCGGCCGAAAGGTTGCAGTCTTCACTCCAAGTGTCAAAATAATGTAATTCCAGCCAAAATGATGCAATCTTCATTCAAAAGTCTGAGTGATGTAATTCCGGCGGAAAGACGCAATCTTCACTTTAAGCGTCTGAATGATGTAATACTGGCCGAAAGGATGCAGTGTTCACTCAAAAGTCTGAGTGATGTAATTCCATCTGAAAGGTTGCAGTCTTCACTCCAAGTGTCAGAATGATGTAATTCGACCGAAAGGTTGCATTCTTCATTTAAAAGTACGAGTGATGTAATTTCAGCCGAAAGGCTATAGTGTTCACTACAAGTGTAAGAATGACGTTATTCTGGCCGAACGACCGCAATCTTCATTCAAAAGTCCGAGTGATGTTATTCCACCAAAAGGATGCAATCTTCACTCCAAGTGTTATAATGATGTAATTTCGATCGAAAAGTTAACATCTTCTTTCAAATGTCTGAGTGATGTAATTCTCATCGAAAAGTTGTAGTATTCAATCCAAAGTCATAATGATGTATTTCCGGCCAAAAGGTTGCAGTCTTTATTCCAAGGTCCGAGTGATGTAATTCCGATCGAAAGATTATAGTCTTCATTCCAAGTGTCAGAACGATCTAACTACAGCAGAATGGTTTAAGTCTTCATTCCAAAATCTCGAGTGATGTAATTTCGGCCGAAAGGTTGCGTCTTCACTCCAAGTGTCAAAATAATGTAATTCCAGCCAAAAGGATGCAATCTTCATTCAAAAGTCCGAGTGATGTAATTCCGGAAAGACGCAATCTTCACTTTAAGCGTCTGAATGATGTAATACTGGACGAAAGGTTGCGTCTTTACTCAAAAGTCCGAGTGATGTAATTCCGTCCGAAAGGTTGAAGTCTTTCACTCCAAGTGTCGAATGATGTAATTCGACCGAAAGGTTGCGTCTTCATTTAAAAGTACGAGTGATGTAATTTCAGCCGAAAGGCTATAGTGTTCACTACAAGTGTAAGAATGACGTTATTCGGCCGAACGACCGCAATCTTCATTCAAAAGTCCGAGTGATGTTATTCCACCAAAAGGATGCAATCTTCACTCCAAGCGTTATAATGATGTAATTCTGAGTGAAAAGTTAAAGTCTTCTTTCAAATGTCTGAGTGATGTAATTCTCATCGAAAAGTTGTAGTATTCAATCCAAAGTCATAATGATGTATTTCCGGCCAAAAGGTTGCAAAGTCTTTATTCCAAGGTCCGAGTGATGTAATTCCGATCGAAAGATTATAGTCTTCATTCCAAGTGTCAGAACGATCTAACTACAGCAGAATGGTTTAAGTCTTCATTCCAAAATCTGAGTGATGTAATTCCGGTCGAAAGGTTGCAATGTTCACTCCAAGTGTCAAAATAATGTAATTCCAGCCAAAAGGATGCAATCTTCATTCAAAAGTCTGAGTGATGTAATTCCGGCGGAAAGACGCAATCTTCACTTTAAGCGTCTGAATGATGTAATACTGGACGAAAGGTTGCAGTGTTCACTCAAAAGTCCGAGTGATGTAATTCCATCCGAAAGGTTGCGTCTTCACTCCAAGTGTCGAATGATGTAATTCGACCGAAAGGTTGCGTCTTCATTTAAAAGTACGAGTGATGTAATTTCAGCCGAAAGGCTATAGTGTTCACTACAAGTGTAAGAATGACGTTATTCTGGCCGAACGACTGCAATCTTCATTCAAAAGTCCGAGTGATGTTATTCCAGCCAAAAGGATGCAATCTTCACTCCAAGTGTTATAATGATGTAATTCTGACTGAAAAGTTAACATCTTCTTTCAAATGTCTGAGTGATGTAATTCTCATCGAAAAGTTGTAGTATTCAATCCAAAGTCATAATGATGTATTTCCGGCCAAAAGGTTGCGTCTTTATTCCAAGGTCCGAGTGATGTAATTCCGATCGAAAGATTATAGTCTTCATTCCAAGTGTCGAACGATCTAACTACAGCAGAATGGTTTAAGTCTTCATTCCAAAATCCGAGTGATGTAATTTCGGCCGAAAGGTTGCGCCTTCACTCCAAGTGTCAAAATAATGTAATTCCAGCCAAAATGATGCAATCTTCATTCAAAAGTCGAGTGATGTAATTCCGGCGGAAAGACGCAATCTTCACTTTAAGCGTCCGAATGATGTAATACCGGACGAAAGGTTGCGAAAGTGTTCACTCAAAAGTCTGCGTGATGTAATTCCATCTGAAAGGTTGAAGTCTTCACTCCAAGTGTCAGAATGATGTAATTCGACCGAAAGGTTGCATTCTTCATTTAAAAGTACGAGTGATGTAATTTCAGCCGAAAGGCTATAGTGTTCACTACAAGTGTAAGAATGACGTTATTCGCCGAACGACCGCAATCTTCATTCAAAAGTCCGAGTGATGTTATTCCACCAAAAAGATGCAATCTTCACTCCAAGTGTTATAATGATGTAATTCTGACTGAAAAGTTAACATCTTCTTTCAAATGTCTGAGTGATGTAATTCTCATCGAAAAGTTGTAGTATTCAATCCAAAGTCATAATGATGTATTTCCGGCCAAAAGGTTGCAGTCTTTATTCCAAGGTCCGAGTGATGTAATTCCGATCGAAAGATTATAGTCTTCATTCCAAGTGTCAGAACGATCTAACTACAGCAGAATGGTTTAAGTCTTCATTCCAAAATCTGAGTGATGTAATTTCGGCCGAAAGGTTGCAGTCTTCACTCCAAGTGTCAAAATAATGTAATTCCAGCCAAAATGATGCAATCTTCATTCAAAAGTCTGAGTGATGTAATTCGGCGGAAAGACGCAATCTTCACTTTAAGCGTCTGAATGATGTAATACTGGACGAAAGGTTGCAGTCTTTACTCAAAAGTCCGAGTGATGTAATTCCGTCCGAAAGGTTGCAGTCTTCACTCCAAGTGTCAGAATGATGTAATTCGACCGAAAGGTTGCAGTCTTCATTTAAAAGTACGAGTGATGTAATTTCAGCCGAAAGGCTATAGTGTTCACTACAAGTGTAAGAATGACGTTATTCTGGCCGAACGACTGCAATCTTCATTCAAAAGTCCGAGTGATGTTATTCCAACCAAAAGGATGCAATCTTCACTCCAAGTGTTATAATGATGTAATTCTGACTGAAAAGTTAAATCTTCTTTCAAATGTCCGAGTGATGTAATTCTCATCGAAAAGTTGTAGTATTCAATCCAAAGTCATAATGATGTATTTCCGGCCAAAAGGTTGCAAGTCTTTATTCCAAGGTCCGAGTGATGTAATTCCGATCGAAAGATTATAGTCTTCATTCCAAGTGTCAGAACGATCTAACTACAGCAGAATGGTTTAAGTCTTCATTCCAAAATCTGAGTGATGTAATTTCGGCCGAAAGGTTGCAGTCTTCACTCCAAGTGTCAAAATAATGTAATTCCAGCCAAAAGGATGCAATCTTCATTCAAAAGTCTGAGTGATGTAATTCCGGCGGAAAGACGCAATCTTCACTTTAAGCGTTCGAATGATGTAACATCGACGAAAGGTTGCGCTTTTACTCAAAAGTCCGAGTGATGTAATTCCATCCGAAAGGTTGCAGTCTTCACTCCAAGTGTCAGAATGATGTAATTCGACCGAAAGGTTGCAGTCTTCATTTAAAAGTACGAGTGATGTAATTTCAGCCGAAAGGCTATAGTGTTCACTACAAGTGTAAGAATGACGTTATTCTGGCCGAACGACTGCAATCTTCATTCAAAAGTCCGAGTGATGTTATTCCAGCCAAAAGGATGCAATCTTCACTCCAAGTGTTATAATGATGTAATTCTGACTGAAAAGTTAAAGTCTTCTTTCAAATGTCTGAGTGATGTAATTCTCATCGAAAAGTTGTAGTATTCAATCCAAAGTCATAATGATGTATTTCCGCCAAAAGGTTGCAGTCTTTATTCCAAGGTCCGAGTGATGTAATTCCGATCGAAAGATTATAGTCTTCATTCCAAGTGTCAGAACGATCTAACTACAAGCAGAATGGTTTAAGTCTTCATTCCAAAATCTGAGTGATGTAATTTCGGCCGAAAGGTTGCAGTCTTCACTCCAAGTGTCAAAATAATGTAATTCCAGCCAAAATGATGCAATCTTCATTCAAAAGTCTGAGTGATGTAATTCCGGCGGAAAGACGCAATCTTCACTTTAAGCGTCTGAATGATGTAATACTGGACGAAAGGTTGCAGTGTTCACTCAAAAGTCCGAGTG
Organism: Anisodus tanguticus; assembly: GCA_034509755.1. Taxonomy (NCBI): domain Eukaryota; kingdom Viridiplantae; phylum Streptophyta; class Magnoliopsida; order Solanales; family Solanaceae; genus Anisodus; species Anisodus tanguticus. The sequence goes on from CM067540.1 coordinate 27,822,757, forward strand.
ATGTAATTCCATCCGAAAGGTTGCAGTCTTCACTCCAAGTGTCAGAATGATGTAATTCGACCGAAAGGTTGCGCCTTCATTTAAAAGTACGAGTGATGTAATTTCAGCCGAAAGGCTATAGTGTTCACTACAAGTGTAAGAATGACGTTATTCTCGCCGAACGACCGCAATCTTCATTCTAAAAGTCCGAGTGATGTTATTCCACCAAAAGGATGCAATCTTCACTCCAAGTGTTATAATGATGTAATTCTGACTGAAAAGTTAAAGTCTTCTTTCAAATGTCTGAGTGATGTAATTCTCATCGAAAAGTTGTAGTATTCAATCCAAAGTCATAATGATGTATTTCCGGCCAAAAGGTTGCAGTCTTTATTCCAAGGTCCGAGTGATGTAATTCCGATCGAAAGATTATAGTCTTCATTCCAAGTGTCGAACGATCTAACTACAAAGCAGAATGGTTTAAGTCTTCATTCCAAAATCCGAGTGATGTAATTTCGGCCGAAAGGTTGCGCCTTCACTCCAAGTGTCAAAATAATGTAATTCCAGCCAAAAGGATGCAATCTTCATTCAAAAGTCCGAGTGATGTAATTCGGCGGAAAGACGCAATCTTCACTTTAAGCGTCCGAATGATGTAATACCGGACGAAAGGGTTGCCTTTACTCAAAAGTCCGAGTGATGTAATTCCATCCGAAAGGTTGAAGTCTTCACTCCAAGTGTCGAATGATGTAATTCGACCGAAAGGTTGCGTCTTCATTTAAAAGTACGAGTGATGTAATTTCAGCCGAAAGGCTATAGTGTTCACTACAAGTGTAAGAATGACGTTATTCTCGCCGAACGACCGCAATCTTCATTCAAAAGTCCGAGTGATGTTATTCCACCAAAAGGATGCAATCTTCACTCCAAGTGTTATAATGATGTAATTTCGATCGAAAAGTTAAATCTTCTTTCAAATGTCCGAGTGATGTAATTCTCATCGAAAAGTTGTAGTATTCAATCCAAAGTCATAATGATGTATTTCCGGCCAAAAGGTTGCGTCTTTATTCCAAGGTCCGAGTGATGTAATTCCGATCGAAAGATTATAGTCTTCATTCCAAGTGTCGAACGATCTAACTACAAAGCAGAATGGTTTAAGTCTTCATTCCAAAATCTCGAGTGATGTAATTTCGGCCGAAAGGTTGCGCCTTCACTCCAAGTGTCAAAATAATGTAATTCCAGCCAAAATGATGCAATCTTCATTCAAAAGTCCGAGTGATGTAATTCCGGCGGAAAGACGCAATCTTCACTTTAAGCGTCCGAATGATGTAATACCGGACGAAAGGTTGCGCCTTTACTCAAAAGTCCGAGTGATGTAATTCCATCCGAAAGGTTGCGCCTTCACTCCAAGTGTCGTAATGATGTAATTCGACCGAAAGGTTGCGTCTTCATTTAAAAGTACGAGTGATGTAATTTCAGCCGAAAGGCTATAGTGTTCACTACAAGTGTAAGAATGACGTTATTCTCGCCGAACGACCGCAATCTTCATTCAAAAGTCCGAGTGATGTTATTCCACCAAAAGGATGCAATCTTCACTCCAAGTGTTATAATGATGTAATTTTGACTGAAAAGTTAACATCTTCTTTCAAATGTCTGAGTGATGTAATTCTCATCGAAAAGTTGTAGTATTCAATCCAAAGTCATAATGATGTATTTCCGGCCAAAAGGTTGCAGTCTTTATTCCAAGGTCCGAGTGATGTAATTCCGATCGAAAGATTATAGTCTTCATTCCAAGTGTCAGAACGATCTAACTACAGCAGAATGGTTTAAGTCTTCATTCCAAAATCTGAGTGATGTAATTTCGGCCGAAAGGTTGCGCCTTCACTCCAAGTGTCAAAATAATGTAATTCCAGCCAAAAGGATGCAATCTTCATTCAAAAGTCTGAGTGATGTAATTCCGGCGGAAAGACGCAATCTTCACTTTAAGCGTTTGAATGATGTAATACTGGACGAAAGGTTGCGTCTTTACTCAAAAGTCCGAGTGATGTAATTCCGTCCGAAAGGTTGCGCCTTCACTCCAAGTGTCGAATGATGTAATGATGTAATTCGACCGAAAGGTTGCGTCTTCATTTAAAAGTACGAGTGATGTAATTTCAGCCGAAAGGCTATAGTGTTCACTACAAGTGTAAGAATGACGTTATTCTCGCCGAACGACCGCAATCTTCATTCAAAAGTCCGAGTGATGTTATTCCACCAAAAGGATGCAATCTTCACTCCAAGTGTTATAATGATGTAATTTTCGATCGAAAAGTTAAAGTCTTCTTTCAAATGTCTGAGTGATGTAATTCTCATCGAAAAGTTGTAGTATTCAATCCAAAGTCATAATGATGTATTTCCGGCCAAAAGGTTGCAGTCTTTATTCCAAGGTCCGAGTGATGTAATTCCGATCGAAAGATTATAGTCTTCATTCCAAGTGTCGAACGATCTAACTACAGCAGTAATGGTTTAAGTCTTCATTCCAAAATCTCGAGTGATGTAATTTCGGCCGAAAGGTTGCGCCTTCACTCCAAGTGTCAAAATAATGTAATTCCAGCCCAAAATGATGCAATCTTCATTCAAAAGTCGAGTGATGTAATTCCGGCGGAAAGACGCAATCTTCACTTTAAGCGTCCGAATGATGTAATACCGGACGAAAGGATGCCTTTACTCAAAAGTCCGAGTGATGTAATTCCATCCGAAAGGTTGCGCTCTTCACTCCAAGTGTCGAATGATGTAATTCGACCGAAAGGTTGCGCCTTCATTTAAAAGTACGAGTGATGTAATTTCAGCCGAAAGGCTATAGTGTTCACTACAAGTGTAAGAATGACGTTATTTCGCCGAACGACCGCAATCTTCATTCAAAAGTCCGAGTGATGTTATTCCAGCCAAAAGGATGCAATCTTCACTCCAAGCGTTATAATGATGTAATTCTGACTGAAAAGTTAAATCTTCTTTCAAATGTCTGAGTGATGTAATTCTCATCGAAAAGTTGTAGTATTCAATCCAAAGTCATAATGATGTATTTCCGGCCAAAAGGTTGCAGTCTTTATTCCAAGGTCCGAGTGATGTAATTCCGATCGAAAGATTATAGTCTTCATTCCAAGTGTCAGAACGATCTAACTACAGCAGAATGGTTTAAGTCTTCATTCCAAAATCTGAGTGATGTAATTTCGGCAAAGGTTGCAGTCTTCACTCCAAGTGTCAAAATAATGTAATTCCAGCCAAAAGGATGCAATCTTCATTCAAAAGTCTGAGTGATGTAATTCCGGCGGAAAGACGCAATCTTCACTTTAAGCGTCTGAATGATGTAATACTGGACGAAAGGTTGCAGTCTTTACTCAAAAGTCCGAGTGATGTAATTCCGTCCGAAAGGTTGCAGTCTTCACTCCAAGTGTCAGAATGATGTAATTCGACCGAAAGGTTGCAGTCTTCATTTAAAAGTACGAGTGATGTAATTTCAGCCGAAAGGCTATAGTGTTCACTACAAGTGTAAGAATGACGTTATTCTGGCCGAACGACTGCAATCTTCATTCAAAAGTCCGAGTGATGTTATTCCAGCCAAAAGGATGCAATCTTCACTCCAAGTGTTATAATGATGTAATTCTGACTGAAAAGTTAAAGTCTTCTTTCAAATGTCTGAGTGATGTAATTCTCATCGAAAAGTTGTAGTATTCAATCCAAAGTCATAATGATGTATTTCCGGCCAAAAGGTTGCAGTCTTTATTCCAAGGTCCGAGTGATGTAATTCCGATCGAAAGATTATAGTCTTCATTCCAAGTGTCGAACGATCTAACTACAAAGCAGAATGGTTTAAGTCTTCATTCCAAAATCTCGAGTGATGTAATTTCGGCCGAAAGGTTGCCTTTCACTCCAAGTGTCAAAATAATGTAATTCCAGCCAAAATGATGCAATCTTCATTCAAAAGTCCGAGTGATGTAATTCCGGCGGAAAGACGCAATCTTCACTTTAAGCGTCCGAATGATGTAATACCGGACGAAAGGTTGCGCCTTTACTCAAAAGTCCGAGTGATGTAATTCCATCCGAAAGGTTGCGTCTTCACTCCAAGTGTCGAATGATGTAATTCGACCGAAAGGTTGCGTAGCCTTCATTTAAAAGTACGAGTGATGTAATTTCAGCCGAAAGGCTATAGTGTTCACTACAAGTGTAAGAATGACGTTTATTCGGCCGAACGACCGCAATCTTCATTCAAAAGTCCGAGTGATGTTATTCCACCAAAAGGATGCAATCTTCACTCCAAGTGTTATAATGATGTAATTTCGATCGAAAAGTTAACATCTTCTTTCAAATGTCTGAGTGATGTAATTCTCATCGAAAAGTTGTAGTATTCAATCCAAAGTCATAATGATGTATTTCCGGCCAAAAGGTTGCAGTCTTTATTCCAAGGTCCGAGTGATGTAATTCCGATCGAAAGATTATAGTCTTCATTCCAAGTGTCAGAACGATCTAACTACAGCAGAATGGTTTAAGTCTTCATTCCAAAATCCGAGTGATGTAATTTCGCCGAAAGGTTGCCTTTCACTCCAAGTGTCAAAATAATGTAATTCCAGCCAAAAGGATGCAATCTTCATTCAAAAGTCTGAGTGATGTAATTCCGGCGGAAAGACGCAATCTTCACTTTAAGCGTCTGAATGATGTAATACTGGACGAAAGTTGCGCTTTACTCAAAAGTCCGAGTGATGTAATTCCATCCGAAAGGTTGAAGTCTTCACTCCAAGTGTCGAATGATGTAATTCGACCGAAAGGTTGCGTCTTCATTTAAAAGTACGAGTGATGTAATTTCAGCCGAAAGGCTATAGTGTTCACTACAAGTGTAAGAATGACGTTATTCTGGCCGAACGACTGCAATCTTCATTCAAAAGTCCGAGTGATGTTATTCCAGCCAAAAGGATGCAATCTTCACTCCAAGTGTTATAATGATGTAATTCTGACTGAAAAGTTAAAGTCTTCTTTCAAATGTCTGAGTGATGTAATTCTCATCGAAAAGTTGTAGTATTCAATCCAAAGTCATAATGATGTATTTCCGGCCAAAAGGTTGCAGTCTTTATTCCAAGGTCCGAGTGATGTAATTCCGATCGAAAGATTATAGTCTTCATTCCAAGTGTCAGAACGATCTAACTACAGCAGAATGGTTTAAGTCTTCATTCCAAAATCTGAGTGATGTAATTTCGGCCGAAAGGTTGCAATCTTCACTCCAAGTGTCAAAATAATGTAATTCCAGCCAAAATGATGCAATCTTCATTCAAAAGTCTGAGTGATGTAATTCCGGCGGAAAGACGCAATCTTCACTTTAAGCGTCTGAATGATGTAATACTGGACGAAAGGTTGCGTCTTTACTCAAAAGTCCGAGTGATGTAATTCCATCCGAAAGGTTGCGTCTTCACTCCAAGTGTCGAATGATGTAATTCGACCGAAAGGTTGCATTCTTCATTTAAAAGTACGAGTGATGTAATTTCAGCCGAAAGGCTATAGTGTTCACTACAAGTGTAAGAATGACGTTATTCTCGCCGAACGACCGCAATCTTCATTCAAAAGTCCGAGTGATGTTATTCCACCAAAAGGATGCAATCTTCACTCCAAGTGTTATAATGATGTAATTCTCGATCGAAAAGTTAAATCTTCTTTCAAATGTCCGAGTGATGTAATTCTCATCGAAAAGTTGTAGTATTCAATCCAAAGTCATAATGATGTATTTCCGGCCAAAAGGTTGCAGTCTTTATTCCAAGGTCCGAGTGATGTAATTCCGATCGAAAGATTATAGTCTTCATTCCAAGTGTCGAACGATCTAACTACAAAGCAGAATGGTTTAAGTCTTCATTCCAAAATCCGAGTGATGTAATTTCGGCCGAAAGGTTGCGCTCTTCACTCCAAGTGTCAAAATAATGTAATTCCAGCCAAAATGATGCAATCTTCATTCAAAAGTCGAGTGATGTAATTCCGGCGGAAAGACGCAATCTTCACTTTAAGCGTCCGAATGATGTAATACCGGACGAAAGGTTGCAAGCCTTCACTCAAAAGTCCGAGTGATGTAATTCCATCCGAAAGGTTGCGCCTTCACTCCAAGTGTCGAATGATGTAATTCGACCGAAAGGTTGCGTCTTCATTTAAAAGTACGAGTGATGTAATTTCAGCCGAAAGGCTATAGTGTTCACTACAAGTGTAAGAATGACGTTATTCTCGCCGAACGACCGCAATCTTCATTCAAAAGTCCGAGTGATGTTATTCCACCAAAAGGATGCAATCTTCACTCCAAGTGTTATAATGATGTAATTTCGACCGAAAAGTTAAAGTCTTCTTTCAAATGTCTGAGTGATGTAATTCTCATCGAAAAGTTGTAGTATTCAATCCAAAGTCATAATGATGTATTTCCGGCCAAAAGGTTGCAGTCTTTATTCCAAGGTCCGAGTGATGTAATTCCGATCGAAAGATTATAGTCTTCATTCCAAGTGTCAGAACGATCTAACTACAAAGCAGTAATGGTTTAAGTCTTCATTCCAAAATCTCGAGTGATGTAATTTCGGCCGAAAGGTTGCGTCTTCACTCCAAGTGTCAAAATAATGTAATTCCAGCCAAAAGGATGCAATCTTCATTCAAAAGTCTGAGTGATGTAATTCCGGCGGAAAGACGCAATCTTCACTTTAAGCGTCTGAATGATGTAATACTGGACGAAAGGTTGCAGTCTTTACTCAAAAGTCCGAGTGATGTAATTCCATCCGAAAGGTTGCAGTCTTCACTCCAAGTGTCGAATGATGTAATTCGACCGAAAGGTTGCGCGTCTTCATTTAAAAGTACGAGTGATGTAATTTCAGCCGAAAGGCTATAGTGTTCACTACAAGTGTAAGAATGACGTTATTCTCGCCGAACGACCGCAATCTTCATTCAAAAGTCCGAGTGATGTTATTCCACCAAAAGGATGCAATCTTCACTCCAAGTGTTATAATGATGTAATTCTCGATCGAAAAGTTAACATCTTCTTTCAAATGTCTGAGTGATGTAATTCTCATCGAAAAGTTGTAGTATTCAATCCAAAGTCATAATGATGTATTTCCGGCCAAAAGGTTGCGGTCTTTATTCCAAGGTCCGAGTGATGTAATTCCGATCGAAAGATTATAGTCTTCATTCCAAGTGTCGAACGATCTAACTACGGCAGTAATGGTTTAAGTCTTCATTCCAAAATCCGAGTGATGTAATTTCGGCCGAAAGGTTGCGCCTTCACTCCAAGTGTCAAAATAATGTAATTCCAGCCAAAATGATGCAATCTTCATTCAAAAGTCTGAGTGATGTAATTCCGGCGGAAAGACGCAATCTTCACTTTAAGCGTCTGAATGATGTAATACTGGACGAAAGGTTGCAGTGTTCACTCAAAAGTCTGAGTGATGTAATTCCATCTGAAAGGTTGCAGTCTTCACTCCAAGTGTCAGAATGATGTAATTCGACCGAAAGGTTGCAGTCTTCATTTAAAAGTACGAGTGATGTAATTTCAGCCGAAAGGCTATAGTGTTCACTACAAGTGTAAGAATGACGTTATTCTGGCCGAACGACTGCAATCTTCATTCAAAAGTCCGAGTGATGTTATTCCAGCCAAAAGGATGCAATCTTCACTCCAAGTGTTATAATGATGTAATTTCGATCGAAAAGTTAACATCTTCTTTCAAATGTCCGAGTGATAATTCTCATCGAAAAGTTGTAGTATTCAATCCAAAGTCATAATGATGTATTTCCGCCAAAAGGTTGCAGTCTTTATTCCAAGGTCCGAGTGATGTAATTCCGATCGAAAGATTATAGTCTTCATTCCAAGTGTCGAACGATCTAACTACAGCAGAATGGTTTAAGTCTTCATTCCAAAATCGAGTGATGTAATTTCGGCCGAAAGGTTGCGCCTTCACTCCAAGTGTCAAAATAATGTAATTCCACCAAAAGGATGCAATCTTCATTCAAAAGTCCGAGTGATGTAATTCCGGCGGAAAGACGCAATCTTCACTTTAAGCGTCCGAATGATGTAATACCGGACGAAAGGTTGCGTCTTTACTCAAAAGTCCGAGTGATGTAATTCCATCCGAAAGGTTGCGTCTTCACTCCAAGTGTCGAATGATGTAATTCGACCGAAAGGTTGCGTCTTCATTTAAAAGTACGAGTGATGTAATTTTTCACCGAAAGGCTATAGTGTTCACTACAAGTGTAAGAATGACGTTATTCTCGCCGAACGACCGCAATCTTCATTCAAAAGTCCGAGTGATGTTATTCCACCAAAAGGATGCAATCTTCACTCCAAGTGTTATAATGATGTAATTTCGATCGAAAAGTTAACATCTTCTTTCAAATGTCCGAGTGATGTAATTCTCATCGAAAAGTTGTAGTATTCAATCCAAAGTCATAATGATGTATTTCCGGCCAAAAGGTTGCGTCTTTATTCCAAGGTCCGAGTGATGTAATTCCGATCGAAAGATTATAGTCTTCATTCCAAGTGTCGAACGATCTAACTACAAAGCAGTAATGGTTTAAGTCTTCATTCCAAAATCTCGAGTGATGTAATTTCGGCCGAAAGGTTGCGTCTTCACTCCAAGTGTCAAAATAATGTAATTCCAGCCAAAATGATGCAATCTTCATTCAAAAGTCCGAGTGATGTAATTCCGCGGAAAGACGCAATCTTCACTTTAAGCGTCCGAATGATGTAATACCGGACGAAAGGATGCAAAGTGTTCTTTACTCAAAAGTCCGAGTGATGTAATTCCATCCGAAAGGTTGCGCCTTCACTCCAAGTGTCGAATGATGTAATTCGACCGAAAGGTTGCGCCTTCATTTAAAAGTACGAGTGATGTAATTTCAGCCGAAAGGCTATAGTGTTCACTACAAGTGTAAGAATGACGTTATTCTCGCCGAACGACCGCAATCTTCATTCAAAAGTCCGAGTGATGTTATTCCACCAAAAGGATGCAATCTTCACTCCAAGTGTTATAATGATGTAATTTCGACCGAAAAGTTAAATCTTCTTTCAAATGTCCGAGTGATGTAATTCTCATCGAAAAGTTGTAGTATTCAATCCAAAGTCATAATGATGTATTTCCGGCCAAAAGGTTGCAGTCTTTATTCCAAGGTCCGAGTGATGTAATTCCGATCGAAAGATTATAGTCTTCATTCCAAGTGTCGAACGATCTAACTACAGCAGTAATGGTTTAAGTCTTCATTCCAAAATCCGAGTGATGTAATTTCGGCCGAAAGGTTGCGCTCTTCACTCCAAGTGTCAAAATAATGTAATTCCAGCCAAAATGATGCAATCTTCATTCAAAAGTCTGAGTGATGTAATTCCGGCGGAAAGACGCAATCTTCACTTTAAGCGTCTGAATGATGTAATACTGGACGAAAGGTTGCGTGTTCACTCAAAAGTCCGAGTGATGTAATTCCATCCGAAAGGTTGCGTCTTCACTCCAAGTGTCGAATGATGTAATTCGACCGAAAGGTTGCGTCTTCATTTAAAAGTACGAGTGATGTAATTTCAGCCGAAAGGCTATAGTGTTCACTACAAGTGTAAGAATGACGTTATTCGGCCGAACGACCGCAATCTTCATTCAAAAGTCCGAGTGATGTTATTCCACCAAAAGGATGCAATCTTCACTCCAAGTGTTATAATGATGTAATTTCGATCGAAAAGTTAAAGTCTTCTTTCAAATGTCTGAGTGATGTAATTCTCATCGAAAAGTTGTAGTATTCAATCCAAAGTCATAATGATGTATTTCCGGCCAAAAGGTTGCAGTCTTTATTCCAAGGTCCGAGTGATGTAATTCCGATCGAAAGATTATAGTCTTCATTCCAAGTGTCGAACGATCTAACTACAAAGCAGAATGGTTTAAGTCTTCATTCCAAAATCTCGAGTGATGTAATTTCGGCCGAAAGGTTGCGCCTTCACTCCAAGTGTCAAAATAATGTAATTCCAGCCAAAATGATGCAATCTTCATTCAAAAGTCTGAGTGATGTAATTCCGGCGGAAAGACGCAATCTTCACTTTAAGCGTCTGAATGATGTAATACTGGCCGAAAGGATGCAGTGTTCACTCAAAAGTCTGAGTGATGTAATTCCATCTGAAAGGTTGCAGTCTTCACTCCAAGTGTCAGAATGATGTAATTCGACCGAAAGGTTGCATTCTTCATTTAAAAGTACGAGTGATGTAATTTCAGCCGAAAGGCTAGTGTTCACTACAAGTGTAAGAATGACGTTATTCTGGCCGAACGACTGCAATCTTCATTCAAAAGTCCGAGTGATGTTATTCCAGCCAAAAGGATGCAATCTTCACTCCAAGTGTTATAATGATGTAATTCTGACTGAAAAGTTAACATCTTCTTTCAAATGTCTGAGTGATGTAATTCTCATCGAAAAGTTGTAGTATTCAATCCAAAGTCATAATGATGTATTTCCGGCCAAAAGGTTGCAGTCTTTATTCCAAGGTCCGAGTGATGTAATTCCGATCGAAAGATTATAGTCTTCATTCCAAGTGTCGAACGATCTAACTACAAGCAGAATGGTTTAAGTCTTCATCCAAAATCTCGAGTGATGTAATTTCGGCCGAAAGGTTGCGCCTTCACTCCAAGTGTCAAAATAATGTAATTCCAGCCAAAAGGATGCAATCTTCATTCAAAAGTCCGAGTGATGTAATTCCGGCGGAAAGACGCAATCTTCACTTTAAGCGTCCGTCCGAATGATGTAATACCGGACGAAAGGTTGCGTGTTACTCAAAAGTCCGAGTGATGTAATTCCGTCCGAAAGGTTGCGCCTTCACTCCAAGTGTCGAATGATGTAATTCGACCGAAAGGTTGCACTACAAGTGTCGAATAATGTCTTCATTTAAAAGTACGAGTGATGTAATTTCAGCCGAAAGGCTATAGTGTTCACTACAAGTGTAAGAATGACGTTATTCTCGCCGAACGACCGCAATCTTCATTCAAAAGTCCGAGTGATGTTATTCCACCAAAAGGATGCAATCTTCACTCCAAGTGTTATAATGATGTAATTCGATCGAAAAGTTAACATCTTCTTTCAAATGTCCGAGTGATGTAATTCTCATCGAAAAGTTGTAGTATTCAATCCAAAGTCATAATGATGTATTTCCGGCCAAAAGGTTGTCTTTATTCCAAGGTCCGAGTGATGTAATTCCGATCGAAAGATTATAGTCTTCATTCCAAGTGTCGAACGATCTAACTACAAAGCAGAATGGTTTAAGTCTTCATTCCAAACTCGAGTGATGTAATTTCGGCCGAAAGGTTGCGCCTTCACTCCAAGTGTCAAAATAATGTAATTCCAGCCAAAATGATGCAATCTTCATTCAAAAGTCCGAGTGATGTAATTCCGGCGGAAAGACGCAATCTTCACTTTAAGCGTCCGAATGATGTAATACCGGACGAAAGGTTGCGTCTTTACTCAAAAGTCCGAGTGATGTAATTCCATCCGAAAGGTTGCGCTCTTCACTCCAAGTGTCGAATGATGTAATTCGACCCGAAAGGTTGCGCCTTCATTTAAAAGTACGAGTGATGTAATTTCAGCCGAAAGGCTATAGTGTTCACTACAAGTGTAAGAATGACGTTATTCTCGCCGAACGACCGCAATCTTCATTCAAAAGTCCGAGTGATGTTATTCCACCAAAAGGATGCAATCTTCACTCCAAGTGTTATAATGATGTAATTTCGATCGAAAAGTTAAATCTTCTTTCAAATGTCCGAGTGATGTAATTCTCATCGAAAAGTTGTAGTATTCAATCCAAAGTCATAATGATGTATTTCCGGCCAAAAGGTTGCGCCTTTATTCCAAGGTCCGAGTGATGTAATTCCGATCGAAAGATTATAGTCTTCATTCCAAGTGTCGAACGATCTAACTACTACAAGCAGAATGGTTTAAGTCTTCATTCCAAAATCCGAGTGATGTAATTTCGGCCGAAAGGTTTGCCTTCACTCCAAGTGTCAAAATAATGTAATTCCAGCCAAAATGATGCAATCTTCATTCAAAAGTCTGAGTGATGTAATTCCGGCGGAAAGACGCAATCTTCACTTTAAGCGTCCGAATGATGTAATACCGGACGAAAGGTTGCGCCTTTACTCAAAAGTCCGAGTGATGTAATTCCATCCGAAAGGTTGCGCCTTCACTCCAAGTGTCGAATGATGTAATTCGACCGAAAGGTTGCGTCTTCATTTAAAAGTACGAGTGATGTAATTTCAGCCGAAAGGCTATAGTGTTCACTACAAGTGTAAGAATGACGTTATTCTCGCCGAACGACCGCAATCTTCATTCAAAAGTCCGAGTGATGTTATTCCAGCCAAAAGGATGCAATCTTCACTCCAAGTGTTATAATGATGTAATTCTGATTGAAAAGTTAACATCTTCTTTCAAATGTCTGAGTGATGTAATTCTCATCGAAAAGTTGTAGTATTCAATCCAAAGTCATAATGATGTATTTCCGGCCAAAAGGTTGCGTCTTTATTCCAAGGTCCGAGTGATGTAATTCCGATCGAAAGATTATAGTCTTCATTCCAAGTGTCGAACGATCTAACTACAAAGCAGAATGGTTTAAGTCTTCATTCCAAAATCGAGTGATGTAATTTCGGCCGAAAGGTTGCAGTCTTCACTCCAAGTGTCAAAATAATGTAATTCCAGCCAAAATGATGCAATCTTCATTCAAAAGTCTGAGTGATGTAATTCCGGCGGAAAGACGCAATCTTCACTTTAAGCGTCTGAATGATGTAATACTGGACGAAAGGTTGCAGTCTTTACTCAAAAGTCCGAGTGATGTAATTCCATCCGAAAGGTTGCAGTCTTCACTCCAAGTGTCAGAATGATGTAATTCGACCGAAAGGTTGCAGTCTTCATTTAAAAGTACGAGTGATGTAATTTCAGCCGAAAGGCTATAGTGTTCACTACAAGTGTAAGAATGACGTTATTCGCCGAACGACCGCAATCTTCATTCAAAAGTCCGAGTGATGTTATTCCACCAAAAGGATGCAATCTTCACTCCAAGTGTTATAATGATGTAATTTCGATCGAAAAGTTAACATCTTCTTTCAAATGTCTGAGTGATGTAATTCTCATCGAAAAGTTGTAGTATTCAATCCAAAGTCATAATGATGTATTTCCGGCCAAAAGGTTGCAGTCTTTATTCCAAGGTCCGAGTGATGTAATTCCGATCGAAAGATTATAGTCTTCATTCCAAGTGTCAGAACGATCTAACTACAGCAGAATGGTTTAAGTCTTCATTCCAAAATCTGAGTGATGTAATTTCGGCCGAAAGGTTGCGCCTTCACTCCAAGTGTCAAAATAATGTAATTCCAGCCAAAATGATGCAATCTTCATTCAAAAGTCCGAGTGATGTAATTCGGCGGAAAGACGCAATCTTCACTTTAAGCGTCCGAATGATGTAATACCGGACGAAAATCTTCACTCAAAAGTCCGAGTGATGTAATTCCATCCGAAAGGTTGAAGTCTTCACTCCAAGTGTCGAATGATGTAATTCGACCGAAAGGTTGCGTCTTCATTTAAAAGTACGAGTGATGTAATTTCAGCCGAAAGGCTATAGTGTTCACTACAAGTGTAAGAATGACGTTATTCGCCGAACGACCGCAATCTTCATTCAAAAGTCCGAGTGATGTTATTCCACCAAAAGGATGCAATCTTCACTCCAAGTGTTATAATGATGTAATTCTCGATCGAAAAGTTAACATCTTCTTTCAAATGTCCGAGTGATGTAATTCTCATCGAAAAGTTGTAGTATTCAATCCAAAGTCATAATGATGTATTTCCGGCCAAAAGGTTGCGCAGTCTTTATTCCAAGGTCCGAGTGATGTAATTCCGATCGAAAGATTATAGTCTTCATTCCAAGTGTCGAACGATCTAACTACAAGCAGAATGGTTTAAGTCTTCATTCCAAAATCGAGTGATGTAATTTCGGCCGAAAGGTTGCGCCTTCACTCCAAGTGTCAAAATAATGTAATTCCAGCCAAAATGATGCAATCTTCATTCAAAAGTCCGAGTGATGTAATTCCGGCGGAAAGACGCAATCTTCACTTTAAGCGTCCGAATGATGTAATACCGGCCGAAAGGATGCGTGTTCACTCAAAAGTCCGAGTGATGTAATTCCATCCGAAAGGTTGCGTCTTCACTCCAAGTGTCGAATGATGTAATTCGACCGAAAGGTTGCATTCTTCATTTAAAAGTACGAGTGATGTAATTTCAGCCGAAAGGCTATAGTGTTCACTACAAGTGTAAGAATGACGTTATTCGGCCGAACGACCGCAATCTTCATTCAAAAGTCCGAGTGATGTTATTCCACCAAAAGGATGCAATCTTCACTCCAAGTGTTATAATGATGTAATTTCGATCGAAAAGTTAACATCTTCTTTCAAATGTCCGAGTGATGTAATTCTCATCGAAAAGTTGTAGTATTCAATCCAAAGTCATAATGATGTATTTTCCGGCCAAAAGGTTGCGTCTTTATTCCAAGGTCCGAGTGATGTAATTCCGATCGAAAGATTATAGTCTTCATTCCAAGTGTCGAACGATCTAACTACAAGCAGAATGGTTTAAGTCTTCATTCCAAAATCTCGAGTGATGTAATTTCGGCCGAAAGGTTGCGCCTTCACTCCAAGTGTCAAAATAATGTAATTCCAGCCAAAAGGATGCAATCTTCATTCAAAAGTCTGAGTGATGTAATTCCGGCGGAAAGACGCAATCTTCACTTTAAGCGTCTGAATGATGTAATACTGGCCGAAAGGATGCAGTGTTCACTCAAAAGTCTGAGTGATGTAATTCCATCTGAAAGGTTGCAGTCTTCACTCCAAGTGTCAGAATGATGTAATTCGACCGAAAGGTTGCAGTCTTCATTTAAAAGTACGAGTGATGTAATTTCAGCCGAAAGGCTATAGTGTTCACTACAAGTGTAAGAATGATGTTATTCTGGCCGAACGACTGCAATCTTCATTCAAAAGTCCGAGTGATGTTATTCCAGCCAAAAGGATGCAATCTTCACTCCAGTGTTATAATGATGTAATTCTTGACTGAAAAGTTAACATCTTCTTTCAAATGTCTGAGTGATGTAATTCTCATCGAAAAGTTGTAGTATTCAATCCAAAGTCATAATGATGTATTTCCGGCCAAAAGGTTGCAGTCTTTATTCCAGGTCCGAGTGATGTAATTCCGATCGAAAGATTATAGTCTTCATTCCAAGTGTCAGAACGATCTAACTACAGCAGAATGGTTTAAGTCTTCATTCCAAAATCTGAGTGATGTAATTTCGGCCGAAAGGTTGCAGTCTTCACTCCAAGTGTCAAAATAATGTAATTCCAGCCAAAAGGATGCAATCTTCATTCAAAAGTCTGAGTGATGTAATTCCGGCGGAAAGACGCAATCTTCACTTTAAGCGTCTGAATGATGTAATACTGGCCGAAAGGATGCGCCTGTTCACTCAAAAGTCCGAGTGATGTAATTCCGTCCGAAAGGTTGCGCCTTCACTCCAAGTGTCGAATGATGTAATTCGACCGAAAGGTTGCGCTTCATTTAAAAGTACGATTGATGTAATTTCAGCCGAAAGGCTATAGTGTTCAAAAGGTGCAGCAGTCTTCATTTAAAAGTACGAGTGATGTAATTTCAGCCGAAAGGCTATAGTGTTCACTACAAGTGTAAGAATGACGTTATTCTCGCCGAACGACCGCAATCTTCATTCAAAAGTCCGAGTGATGTTATTCCACCAAAAGGATGCAATCTTCACTCCAAGTGTTATAATGATGTAATTTCGATCGAAAAGTTAACATCTTCTTTCAAATGTCCGAGTGATGTAATTCTCATCGAAAAGTTGTAGTATTCAATCCAAAGTCATAATGATGTATTTCCGGCCAAAAGGTTGCGCCTTTATTCCAAGGTCCGAGTGATGTAATTCCGATCGAAAGATTATAGTCTTCATTCCAAGTGTCGAACGATCTAACTACAGCAGAATGGTTTAAGTCTTCATTCCAAAATCCGAGTGATGTAATTTCGGCCGAAAGGTTGCGCTCTTCACTCCAAGTGTCAAAATAATGTAATTCCAGCCAAAATGATGCAATCTTATTCAAAAGTCGAGTGATGTAATTCCATGAAAGACGCAATCTTCACTTTAAGCGTCCGAATGATGTAATACCGGACGAAAGGATGCCTTTACTCAAAAGTCCGAGTGATGTAATTCCGTCCGAAAGGTTGCGCCTTCACTCCAAAAGTGTCGAGTGATGTAATTCCGAAATCCGAAAGGTTGCGCTTTCACTCCAAGTGTCGAATGATGTAATTCGACCGAAAGGTTGCGTCTTCATTTAAAAGTACGAGTGATGTAATTTCAGCCGAAAGGCTATAGTGTTCACTACAAGTGTAAGAATGACGTTATTCGGCCGAACGACCGCAATCTTCATTCAAAAGTCCGAGTGATGTTATTCCACCAAAAGGATGCAATCTTCACTCCAAGTGTTATAATGATGTAATTCTCGATCGAAAAGTTAACATCTTCTTTCAAATGTCCGAGTGATGTAATTCTCATCGAAAAGTTGTAGTATTCAATCCAAAGTCATAATGATGTATTTCCGGCCAAAAGGTTGCAGCCTTTATTCCAAGGTCCGAGTGATGTAATTCCGATCGAAAGATTATAGTCTTCATTCCAAGTGTCGAACGATCTAACTATAGCAGAATGGTTTAAGTCTTCATTCCAAAATCGAGTGATGTAATTTCGGCCGAAAGGTTGCGCCTTCACTCCAAGTGTCAAAATAATGTAATTCCAGCCAAAATGATGCAATCTTCATTCAAAAGTCTGAGTGATGTAATTCCGGCGGAAAGACGCAATCTTCACTTTAAGCGTCTGAATGATGTAATACTGGACGAAAGGTTGCGCCTTTACTCAAAAGTCCGAGTGATGTAATTCCATCCGAAAGGTTGCGTCTTCACTCCAAGTGTCGAATGATGTAATTCGACCGAAAGGTTGCGTCTTCATTTAAAAGTACGAGTGATGTAATTTCACCGAAAGGCTATAGTGTTCACTACAAGTGTAAGAATGACGTTATTCTCGCCGAACGACCGCAATCTTCATTCAAAAGTCCGAGTGATGTTATTCCACCAAAAGGATGCAATCTTCACTCCAAGTGTTATAATGATGTAATTTTGACTGAAAAGTTAACATCTTCTTTCAAATGTCCGAGTGATGTAATTCTCATCGAAAAGTTGTAGTATTCAATCCAAAGTCATAATGATGTATTTCCGGCCAAAAGGTTGCAGCCTTTATTCCAAGGTCCGAGTGATGTAATTCCGATCGAAAGATTATAGTCTTCATTCCAAGTGTCGAACGATCTAACTATAGCAGTAATGGTTTAAGTCTTCATTCCAAAATCTCGAGTGATGTAATTTCGGCCGAAAGGTTGCGTCTTCACTCCAAGTGTCAAAATAATGTAATTCCACCAAAATGATGCAATCTTCATTCAAAAGTCCGAGTGATGTAATTCCGGCGGAAAGACGCAATCTTCACTTTAAGCGTCCGAATGATGTAATACCGGCCGAAAGGATGCAAGTGTTCACTCAAAAGTCCGAGTGATGTAATTCCATCCGAAAGGTTGCGTCTTCACTCCAAGTGTCGAATGATGTAATTCGACCGAAAGGTTGCATTCTTCATTTAAAAGTACGAGTGATGTAATTTCAGCCGAAAGGCTATAGTGTTCACTACAAGTGTAAGAATGACGTTATTCTCGGCCGAACGACCGCAATCTTCATTCAAAAGTCCGAGTGATGTTATTCCACCAAAAGGATGCAATCTTCACTCCAAGTGTTATAATGATGTAATTCTCGATCGAAAAGTTAACATCTTCTTTCAAATGTCCGAGTGATGTAATTCTCATCGAAAAGTTGTAGTATTCAATCCAAAGTCATAATGATGTATTTCCGGCCAAAAGGTTGCGCCTTTATTCCAAGGTCCGAGTGATGTAATTCCGATCGAAAGATTATAGTCTTCATTCCAAGTGTCGAATGATCTAACTATAGCAGTAATGGTTTAAGTCTTCATTCCAAAATCCGAGTGATGTAATTTCGGCCGAAAGGTTGCGCTCTTCACTCCAAGTGTCAAAATAATGTAATTCCAGCCAAAATGATGCAATCTTCATTCAAAAGTCCGAGTGATGTAATTCCGGCGGAAAGACGCAATCTTCACTTTAAGCGTCCGAATGATGTAATACCGGCCGAAAGGATGCAAGTGTTCACTCAAAAGTCCGAGTGATGTAATTCCATCCGAAAGGTTGCGCTCTTCACTCCAAGTGTCGAATGATGTAATTCGACCGAAAGGTTGTTCTTCATTTAAAAGTACGAGTGATGTAATTTCACCGAAAGGCTATAGTGTTCACTACAAGTGTAAGAATGACGTTATTCTCGCCGAACGACCGCAATCTTCATTCAAAAGTCCGAGTGATGTTATTCCACCAAAAGGATGCAATCTTCACTCCAAGTGTTATAATGATGTAATTTCGATCGAAAAGTTAACATCTTCTTTCAAATGTCCGAGTGATGTAATTCTCATCGAAAAGTTGTAGTATTCAATCCAAAGTCATAATGATGTATTTCCGGCCAAAAGGTTGCGCCTTTATTCCAAGGTCCGAGTGATGTAATTCCGATCGAAAGATTATAGTCTTCATTCCAAGTGTCGAACGATCTAACTACTATAGCAGTAATGGTTTAAGTCTTCATTCCAAAATCTCGAGTGATGTAATTTCGGCCGAAAGGTTGCGCCTTCACTCCAAGTGTCAAAATAATGTAATTCCAGCCAAAATGATGCAATCTTCATTCAAAAGTCCGAGTGATGTAATTCCGGCGGAAAGACGCAATCTTCACTTTAAGCGTCCGAATGATGTAATACCGGCCGAAAGGATGCGTTGTTCACTCAAAAGTCCGAGTGATGTAATTCCATCCGAAAGGTTGCGCCTTCACTCCAAGTGTCGAATGATGTAATTCGACCGAAAGGTTGCGCCTTCATTTAAAAGTACGAGTGATGTAATTTCAGCCGAAAGGCTATAGTGTTCACTACAAGTGTAAGAATGACGTTATTCGGCCGAACGACCGCAATCTTCATTCAAAAGTCCGAGTGATGTTATTCCACCAAAAGGATGCAATCTTCACTCCAAGTGTTATAATGATGTAATTTCGATCGAAAAGTTAACATCTTCTTTCAAATGTCCGAGTGATGTAATTCTCATCGAAAAGTTGTAGTATTCAATCCAAAGTCATAATGATGTATTTCCGGCCAAAAGGTTGCAGCTTTCTTTATTCCAAGGTCCGAGTGATGTAATTCCGATCGAAAGATTATAGTCTTCATTCCAAGTGTCGAACGATCTAACTATAGCAGTAATGGTTTAAGTCTTCATTCCAAAATCTCGAGTGATGTAATTTCGGCCGAAAGGTTGCGCCTTCACTCCAAGTGTCAAAATAATGTAATTCCAGCCAAAATGATGCAATCTTCATTCAAAAGTCTGAGTGATGTAATTCCGGCGGAAAGACGCAATCTTCACTTTAAGCGTCTGAATGATGTAATACTGGCCGAAAGGATGCAAAGTTGTTCACTCAAAAGTCCGAGTGATGTAATTCCATCCGAAAGGTTGCGCCTTCACTCCAAGTGTCGAATGATGTAATTCGACCGAAAGGTTGCGCCTTCATTTAAAAGTACGAGTGATGTAATTTCAGCCGAAAGGCTATAGTGTTCACTACAAGTGTAAGAATGACGTTATTCTCGCCGAACGACCGCAATCTTCATTCAAAAGTCCGAGTGATGTTATTCCAGCCAAAAGGATGCAATCTTCACTCCAAGTGTTATAATGATGTAATTCTGACTGAAAAGTTAACATCTTCTTTCAAATGTCCGAGTGATGTAATTCTCATCGAAAAGTTGTAGTATTCAATCCAAAGTCATAATGATGTATTTCCGGCCAAAAGGTTGCAGCCTTTATTCCAAGTCCGAGTGATGTAATTCCGATCGAAAGATTATAGTCTTCATTCCAAGTGTCGAATGATCTAACTATAGCAGTAATGGTTTAAGTCTTCATTCCAAAATCGAGTGATGTAATTTCGGCCGAAAGGTTGCGCTCTTCACTCCAAGTGTCAAAATAATGTAATTCCACCAAAATGATGCAATCTTCATTCAAAAGTCCGAGTGATGTAATTCCGGCGGAAAGACGCAATCTTCACTTTAAGCGTCCGAATGATGTAATACCGGCCGAAAGGATGCAAGTGTTCACTCAAAAGTCCGAGTGATGTAATTCCATCCGAAAGGTAATTGCGAAAGGTTTTCTTCACTCCAAGTGTCGAATGATGTAATTCGACCGAAAGGTTGCGTCTTCATTTAAAAGTACGAGTGATGTAATTTCAGCCGAAAGGCTATAGTGTTCACTACAAGTGTAAGAATGACGTTATTTCGGCCGAACGACCGCAATCTTCATTCAAAAGTCCGAGTGATGTTATTCCACCAAAAGGATGCAATCTTCACTCCAAGTGTTATAATGATGTAATTTCGATCGAAAAGTTAACATCTTCTTTCAAATGTCCGAGTGATGTAATTCTCATCGAAAAGTTGTAGTATTCAATCCAAAGTCATAATGATGTATTTCCGGCCAAAAGGTTGCAGCCTTTATTCCAAGGTCCGAGTGATGTAATTCCGATCGAAAGATTATAGTCTTCATTCCAAGTGTCGAATGATCTAACTATAGCAGTAATGGTTTAAGTCTTCATTCCAAAATCTCGAGTGATGTAATTTCGGCCGAAAGGTTGCGCCTTCACTCCAAGTGTCAAAATAATGTAATTCCAGCCAAAATGATGCAATCTTCATTCAAAAGTCGAGTGATGTAATTCCGGCGGAAAGACGCAATCTTCACTTTAAGCGTCCGAATGATGTAATACCGGACGAAAGGATGCGCCTTTCACTCAAAAGTCCGAGTGATGTAATTCCATCCGAAAGGTTGCGCCTTCACTCCAAGTGTCGTAATGATGTAATTCGACCGAAAGGTTGCATCTTCATTTAAAAGTACGATTGATGTAATTTCAGCCGAAAGGCTATAGTGTTCACTACAAGTGTAAGAATGACGTTATTCGCCGAACGACCGCAATCTTCATTCAAAAGTCCGAGTGATGTTATTCCACCAAAAGGATGCAATCTTCACTCCAAGTGTTATAATGATGTAATTTCGATCGAAAAGTTAACATCTTCTTTCAAATGTCCGAGTGATGTAATTCTCATCGAAAAGTTGTAGTATTCAATCCAAAGTCATAATGATGTATTTCCGGCCAAAAGGTTGCGCCTTTATTCCAAGGTCCGAGTGATGTAATTCCGATCGAAAGATTATAGTCTTCATTCCAAGTGTCGAATGATCTTACTATAGCAGAATGGTTTAAGTCTTCATTCCAAAATCTGAGTGATGTAATTTCGGCCGAAAGGTTGCGCCTTCACTCCAAGTGTCAAAATAATGTAATTCCACCAAAATGATGCAATCTTCATTCAAAAGTCCGAGTGATGTAATTCCGGCGGAAAGACGCAATCTTCACTTTAAGCGTCCGAATGATGTAATACCGGCCGAAAGGATGCAAGTGTTCACTCAAAAGTCCGAGTGATGTAATTCCATCCGAAAGGTTGCGCCTTCACTCCAAGTGTCGAATGATGTAATTCGACCGAAAGGTTGCGCCTTCATTTAAAAGTACGATTGATGTAATTTCAGCCGAAAGGCTATAGTGTTCACTACAAGTGTAAGAATGATGTTATTCTGGCCGAACGACTGCAATCTTCATTCAAAAGTCCGAGTGATGTTATTCCAGCCAAAAGGATGCAATCTTCACTCCAAGTGTTATAATGATGTAATTTTGACTGAAAAGTTAACATCTTCTTTCAAATGTCTGAGTGATGTAATTCTCATCGAAAAGTTGTAGTATTCAATCCAAAGTCATAATGATGTATTTCGGGCCAAAAGGTTGCAGTCTTTATTCTAAGTTCCGAGTGATGTAATTCCGATCGAAAGATTATAGTCTTCATTCCAAGTGTCAGAATGATCTAACTATAGCAGAATGGTTTAAGTCTTCATTCCAAAATCGAGTGATGTAATTTCGGCCGAAAGGTTGCGCTTTCACTCCAAGTGTCAAAATAATGTAATTCCAGCCAAAAGGATGCAATCTTCATTCAAAAGTCTGAGTGATGTAATTCCGCGGAAAGACGCAATCTTAAATTTAAATGTCCGAATGATGTAATACCGGCCGAAAGGATGGAAGTGTTCACTCAAAAGTCTGAGTGATGTAATTCCATCCGAAAGGTTGCGCCTTCACTCCAAGTGTCGAATGATGTAATTCGACCGAAAGGTTGCGCATTCTTCATTTAAAAGTACGAGTGATGTAATTTCATAATTTCAGCCGAAAGGCTATAGTGTTCACTACAAGTGTAAGAATGACGTTATTCTGGCCGAACGACCGCAATCTTCATTCAAAAGTCCGAGTGATGTTATTCCACCAAAAGGATGCAATCTTCACTCCAAGTGTTATAATGATGTAATTCTCGATCGAAAAGTTAACATCTTCTTTCAAATGTCCGAGTGATGTAATTCTCATCGAAAAGTTGTAGTATTCAATCCAAAGTCATAATGATGTATTTCCGGCCAAAAGGTTGCGCCTTTATTCCAAGTTCCGAGTGATGTAATTCCGATCGAAAGATTATAGTCTTCATTCCAAGTGTCGAATGATCTAACTATAGCAGTAATGGTTTAAGTCTTCATTCCAAAATCCGAGTGATGTAATTTCGGCCGAAAGGTTGCGCCTTCACTCCAAGTGTCAAAATAATGTAATTCCAGCCCAAAATGATGCAATCTTCATTCAAAAGTCCGAGTGATGTAATTCCGGCGGAAAGACGCAATCTTCACTTTAAGCGTCCGAATGATGTAATACCGGCCGAAAGGATGCGCGTTGTTCACTCAAAAGTCCGAGTGATGTAATTCCATCCGAAAGGTTGCGCCTTCACTCCAAGTGTCAGAATGATGTAATTCGACCGAAAGGTTGCAGTCTTCATTTAAAAGTACGATTGATGTAATTTCAGCCGAAAGGCTATAGTGTTCACTACAAGTGTAAGAATGACGTTATTCTGGCCGAACGACTGCAATCTTCATTCAAAAGTCCGAGTGATGTTATTCCAGCCAAAAGGATGCAATCTTCACTCCAAGTGTTATAATGATGTAATTTCGATCGAAAAGTTAACATCTTCTTTCAAATGTCCGAGTGATGTAATTCTCATCGAAAAGTTGTAGTATTCAATCCAAAGTCATAATGATGTATTTCGGGCCAAAAGGTTTCAGTCTTTATTCTAAGTTCCGAGTGATGTAATTCCGATCGAAAGATTATAGTCTTCATTCCAAGTGTCAGAATGATCTAACTATAGCAGAATGGTTTAAGTCTTCATTCCAAAATCTGAGTGATGTAATTTCGGCCGAAAGGTTGCAGTCTTCACTCCAAGTGTCAAAATAATGTAATTCCACCAAAATGATGCAATCTTCATTCAAAAGTCTGAGTGATGTAATTCCGGCGGAAAGACGCAATCTTCACTTTAAGCGTCTGAATGATGTAATACTGGCCGAAAGGATGCAGTGTTCACTCAAAAGTCTGAGTGATGTAATTCCATCTGAAAGGTTGCAGTCTTCACTCCAAGTGTCAGAATGATGTAATTCGACCGAAAGGTTGCAGTCTTCATTTAAAAGTACGATTGATGTAATTTCAGCCGAAAGGCTATAGTGTTCACTACAAGTGTAAGAATGACGTTATTCTCGGCCGAACGACCGCAATCTTCATTCAAAAGTCCGAGTGATGTTATTCCACCAAAAGGATGCAATCTTCACTCCAAGTGTTATAATGATGTAATTTCGATCGAAAAGTTAACATCTTCTTCCAAATGTCCGAGTGATGTAATTCTCATCGAAAAGTTGTAGTATTCAATCCAAAGTCATAATGATGTATTTCCGGCCAAAAGGTTGCGCCTTTATTCCAAGTTCCGAGTGATGTAATTCCGATCGAAAGATTATAGTCTTCATTCCAAGTGTCGAATGATCTAACTATAAAGTAATGGTTTAAGTCTTCATTCCAAAATCTCGAGTGATGTAATTTCGGCCGAAAGGTTGCGCCTTCACTCCAAGTGTCAAAATAATGTAATTCCAGCCAAAATGATGCAATCTTCATTCAAAAGTCCGAGTGATGTAATTCCGGCGGAAAGACGCAATCTTCACTTTAAGCGTCCGAATGATGTAATACCGGCCGAAAGGATGCAAAGTTGTTCACTCAAAAGTCCGAGTGATGTAATTCCATCCGAAAGGTTGCGTCTTCACTCCAAGTGTCGAATGATGTAATTCGACCGAAAGGTTGCGCCTTCATTTAAAAGTACGATTGATGTAATTTCAGCCGAAAGGCTATAGTGTTCACTACAAGTGTAAGAATGACGTTATTCGCCGAACGACCGCAATCTTCATTCAAAAGTCCGAGTGATGTTATTCCACCAAAAGGATGCAATCTTCACTCCAAGTGTTATAATGATGTAATTCGATCGAAAAGTTAACATCTTCTTCCAAATGTCCGAGTGATGTAATTCTCATCGAAAAGTTGTAGTATTCAATCCAAAGTCATAATGATGTATTTCCGCCAAAAGGTTGCGCCTTTATTCCAAGTTCCGAGTGATGTAATTCCGATCGAAAGATTATAGTCTTCATTCCAAGTGTCGAATGATCTAACTATAGCAGTAATGGTTTAAGTCTTCATTCCAAAATCTCGAGTGATGTAATTTCGGCCGAAAGGTTGCGCCTTCACTCCAAGTGTCAAAATAATGTAATTCCAGCCAAAATGATGCAATCTTCATTCAAAAGTCCGAGTGATGTAATTCCGGCGAAAGACGCAATCTTCACTTTAAGCGTCCGAATGATGTAATACCGGCCGAAAGGATGCATGCGTGTTCACTCAAAAGTCCGAGTGATGTAATTCCATCCGAAAGGTTGCGCCTTCACTCCAAGTGTCGAATGATGTAATTCGACCGAAAGGTTGCGCCTTCATTTAAAAGTACGATTGATGTAATTTCAGCCGAAAGGCTATAGTGTTCACTACAAGTGTAAGAATGACGTTATTCGGCCGAACGACCGCAATCTTCATTCAAAAGTCCGAGTGATGTTATTCCACCAAAAGGATGCAATCTTCACTCCAAGTGTTATAATGATGTAATTTCGATCGAAAAGTTAACATCTTCTTCCAAATGTCCGAGTGATGTAATTCTCATCGAAAAGTTGTAGTATTCAATCCAAAGTCATAGTGATGTATTTCCGCCAAAAGGTTGCAGCCTTTATTCCAAGTTCCGAGTGATGTAATTCCGATCGAAAGATTATAGTCTTCATTCCAAGTGTCGAATGATCTAACTATAGCAGTAATGGTTTAAGTCTTCATTCCAAAATCGAGTGATGTAATTTCGGCCGAAAGGTTGCGCCTTCACTCCAAGTGTCAAAATAATGTAATTCCAGCCAAAATGATGCAATCTTCATTCAAAAGTCTGAGTGATGTAATTCCGGCGGAAAGACGCAATCTTCACTTTAAGCGTCTGAATGATGTAATACTGGCCGAAAGGATGCAAGTGTTCACTCAAAAGTCTGAGTGATGTAATTCCATCTGAAAGGTTGCAGTCTTCACTCCAAGTGTCAGAATGATGTAATTCGACCGAAAGGTTGCGCCTTCATTTAAAAGTACGATTGATGTAATTTTTCAGCCGAAAGGCTATAGTGTTCACTACAAGTGTAAGAATGACGTTATTCGCCGAACGACCGCAATCTTCATTCAAAAGTCCGAGTGATGTTATTCCAGCCAAAAGGATGCAATCTTCACTCCAAGTGTTATAATGATGTAATTCTGACTGAAAAGTTAACATCTTCTTCCAAATGTCTGAGTGATGTAATTCTCATCGAAAAGTTGTAGTATTCAATCCAAAGTCATAGTGATGTATTTCCGGCCAAAAGGTTGCAGTCTTTACTCCAAGTTCCGAGTGATGTAATTCCGATCGAAAGATTATAGTCTTCATTCCAAGTGTCAGAATGATCTTACTATAGCAGGAATGGTTTAAGTCTTCATTCCAAAATCTGAGTGATGTAATTTCGGCCGAAAGGTTGCAGTCTTCACTCCAAGTGTCAAAATAATGTAATTCCAGCCAAAATGATGCAATCTTCATTCAAAAGTCTGAGTGATGTAATTCCGGCGGAAAGACGCAATCTTCACTTTAAGCGTCTGAATGATGTAATACTGGCCGAAAGGATGCAGTGTTCACTCAAAAGTCTGAGTGATGTAATTCCATCTGAAAGGTTGCGCCTTCACTCCAAGTGTCAGAATGATGTAATTCGACCGAAAGGTTGCGTCTTCATTTAAAAGTACGATTGATGTAATTTCAGCCGAAAGGCTATAGTGTTCACTACAAGTGTAAGAATGACGTTATTCGGCCGAACGACCGCAATCTTCATTCAAAAGTCCGAGTGATGTTATTCCACCAAAAGGATGCAATCTTCACTCCAAGTGTTATAATGATGTAATTTTCGATCGAAAAGTTAACATCTTCTTCCAAATGTCCGAGTGATGTAATTCTCATCGAAAAGTTGTAGTATTCAATCCAAAGTCATAGTGATGTATTTCCGGCCAAAAGGTTGCGCCTTTACTCCAAGTTCCGAGTGATGTAATTCCGATCGAAAGATTATAGTCTTCATTCCAAGTGTCGAATGATCTAACTATAGCAGTAATGGTTTAAGTCTTCATTCCAAAATCGAGTGATGTAATTTCGGCCGAAAGGTTGCGCCTTCACTCCAAGTGTCAAAATAATGTAATTCCAGCCCAAAATGATGCAATCTTCATTCAAAAGTCCGAGTGATGTAATTCCGGCGGAAAGACGCAATCTTCACTTTAAGCGTCCGAATGATGTAATACCGGCCGAAAGGATGCGTGTTCACTCAAAAGTCCGAGTGATGTAATTCCATCCGAAAGGTTGCGCCTTCACTCCAAGTGTCGAATGATGTAATTCGACCGAAAGGTTGCGCCTTCATTTAAAAGTACGATTGATGTAATTTCAGCCGAAAGGCTATAGTGTTCACTACAAGTGTAAGAATGACGTTATTCTCGGCCGAACGACCGCAATCTTCATTCAAAAGTCCGAGTGATGTTATTCCACCAAAAGGATGCAATCTTCACTCCAAGTGTTATAATGATGTAATTCGATCGAAAAGTTAACATCTTCTTCCAAATGTCCGAGTGATGTATTCTCATCGAAAAGTTGTAGTATTCAATCCAAAGTCATAATGATGTATTTCCGGCCAAAAGGTTGCGCCTTTACTCCAAGTTCCGAGTGATGTAATTCCGATCGAAAGATTATAGTCTTCATTCCAAGTGTCGAATGATCTTACTATAGCAGTAATGGTTTAAGTCTTCATTCCAAAATCTCGAGTGATGTAATTTCGGCCGAAAGGTTGCAGTCTTCACTCCAAGTGTCAAAATAATGTAATTCCAGCCAAAATGATGCAATCTTCATTCAAAAGTCTGAGTGATGTAATTCCGGCGGAAAGACGCAATCTTCACTTTAAGCGTCTGAATGATGTAATACTGGCCGAAAGGATGCAAGTGTTCACTCAAAAGTCCGAGTGATGTAATTCCATCCGAAAGGTTGCGCCTTCACTCCAAGTGTCGAATGATGTAATTCGACCGAAAGGTTGCGCCTTCATTTAAAAGTACGATTGATGTAATTTCAGCCGAAAGGCTATAGTGTTCACTACAAGTGTAAGAATGACGTTATTCTCGCCGAACGACCGCAATCTTCATTCAAAAGTCCGAGTGATGTTATTCCAGCCAAAAGGATGCAATCTTCACTCCAAGTGTTATAATGATGTAATTCTGACTGAAAAGTTAACATCTTCTTCCAAATGTCTGAGTGATGTAATTCTCATCGAAAAGTTGTAGTATTCAATCCAAAGTCATAGTGATGTATTTCCGGCCAAAAGGTTGCGCCTTTACTCCAAGTTCCGAGTGATGTAATTCCGATCGAAAGATTATAGTCTTCATTCCAAGTGTCGAATGATCTTACTATAGCAGTAATGGTTTAAGTCTTCATTCCAAAATCCGAGTGATGTAATTTCGGCCGAAAGGTTGCGCCTTCACTCCAAGTGTCAAAATAATGTAATTCCAGCCAAAATGATGCAATCTTCATTCAAAAGTCCGAGTGATGTAATTCCGGCGGAAAGACGCAATCTTCACTTTAAGCGTCCGAATGATGTAATACCGGCCGAAAGGATGCGTGTTCACTCAAAAGTCCGAGTGATGTAATTCCATCCGAAAGGTTGCGCCTTCACTCCAAGTGTCGAATGATGTAATTCGACCGAAAGGAAAGCTCTTCATTTAAAAGTACGATTGATGTAATTTCAGCCGAAAGGCTATAGTGTTCACTACAAGTGTAAGAATGACGTTATTCGGCCGAACGACCGCAATCTTCATTCAAAAGTCCGAGTGATGTTATTCCACCAAAAGGATGCAATCTTCACTCCAAGTGTTATAATGATGTAATTTCGATCGAAAAGTTAACATCTTCTTCCAAATGTCCGAGTGATGTAATTCTCATCGAAAAGTTGTAGTATTCAATCCAAAGTCATAGTGATGTATTTCCGCCAAAAGGTTGCAGCCTTTACTCCAAGTTCCGAGTGATGTAATTCCGATAGAAAGATTATAGTCTTCATTCCAAGTGTCGAATGATCTTACTATAGCAAGTAATGGTTTAAGTCTTCATTCCAAAATCGAGTGATGTAATTTCGGCCGAAAGGTTGCGCCTTTCACTCCAAGTGTCAAAATAATGTAATTCCAGCCAAAATGATGCAATCTTCATTCAAAAGTCCGAGTGATGTAATTCGGCGGAAAGACGCAATCTTCACTTTAAGCGTCCGAATGATGTAATACCGGCCGAAAGGATGCGTGTTCACTCAAAAGTCCGAGTGATGTAATTCCATCCGAAAGGTTGCGCTCTTCACTCCAAGTGTCGAATGATGTAATTCGACCGAAAGGTTGCGCTTCATTTCGCCTTCATTTAAAAGTACGATTGATGTAATTTCAGCCGAAAGGCTATAGTGTTCACTACAAGTGTAAGAATGACGTTATTCGCCGAACGACCGCAATCTTCATTCAAAAGTCCGAGTGATGTTATTCCACCAAAAGGATGCAATCTTCACTCCAAGTGTTATAATGATGTAATTCTCGATCGAAAAGTTAACATCTTCTTCCAAATGTCCGAGTGATGTAATTCTCATCGAAAAGTTGTAGTATTCAATCCAAAGTCATAGTGATGTATTTCCGGCCAAAAGGTTGCAGCCTTTACTCCAAGTTCCGAGTGATGTAATTCCGATCGAAAGATTATAGTCTTCATTCCAAGTGTCGAATGATCTTACTATAGCAGTAATGGTTTAAGTCTTCATTCCAAAATCGAGTGATGTAATTTCGGCCGAAAGGTTGCGCCTTCACTCCAAGTGTCAAAATAATGTAATTCCACCAAAATGATGCAATCTTCATTCAAAAGTCCGAGTGATGTAATTCCGGCGGAAAGACGCAATCTTCACTTTAAGCGTCCGAATGATGTAATACCGGCCGAAAGGATGCAAGTTGTTCACTCAAAAGTCCGAGTGATGTAATTCCATCCGAAAGGTTGCGCCTTCACTCCAAGTGTCGAATGATGTAATGTAAAATGTAATTCGACCGAAAGGTTGCGTCTTCATTTAAAAGTACGATTTGATGTGATGTAATTTCAGCCGAAAGGCTATAGTGTTCACTACAAGTGTAAGAATGACGTTATTTCGGCCGAACGACCGCAATCTTCATTCAAAAGTCCGAGTGATGTTATTCCACCAAAAGGATGCAATCTTCACTCCAAGTGTTATAATGATGTAATTCTGACTGAAAAGTTAACATCTTCTTCCAAATGTCTGAGTGATGTAATTCTCATCGAAAAGTTGTAGTATTCAATCCAAAGTCATAGTGATGTATTTCCGGCCAAAAGGTTGCAGTCTTTACTCCAAGTTCCGAGTGATGTAATTCCGATAGAAAGATTATAGTCTTCATTCCAAGTGTCGAATGATCTTAACTATAGCGTAATGGTTTAAGTCTTCATTCCAAAATCTCGAGTGATGTAATTTCGGCCGAAAGGTTGCGCCTTCACTCCAAGTGTCAAAATAATGTAATTCCAGCCCAAAATGATGCAATCTTCATTCAAAAGTCTGAGTGATGTAATTCCGGCGGAAAGACGCAATCTTCACTTTAAGCGTCTGAATGATGTAATACTGGCCGAAAGGATGCAGTGTTCACTCAAAAGTCTGAGTGATGTAATTCCATCTGAAAGGTTGCGCCTTCACTCCAAGTGTCGTAATGATGTAATTCGACCGAAAGGTTGCGCCTTCATTTAAAAGTACGATTGATGTAATTTCAGCCGAAAGGCTATAGTGTTCACTACAAGTGTAAGAATGACGTTATTCTCGGCCGAACGACCGCAATCTTCATTCAAAAGTCCGAGTGATGTTATTCCACCAAAAGGATGCAATCTTCACTCCAAGTGTTATAATGATGTAATTCTGACTGAAAAGTTAACATCTTCTTCCAAATGTCTGAGTGATGTAATTCTCATCGAAAAGTTGTAGTATTCAATCCAAAGTCATAGTGATGTATTTCCGGCCAAAAGGTTGCGCCTTTACTCCAAGTTCCGAGTGATGTAATTCCGATCGAAAGATTATAGTCTTCATTCCAAGTGTCGAATGATCTTACTATAGCAGTAATGGTTTAAGTCTTCATTCCAAAAATCGAGTGATGTAATTTCGGCCGAAAGGTTGCAGTCTTCACTCCAAGTGTCAAAATAATGTAATTCCAGCCAAAATGATGCAATCTTCATTCAAAAGTCTGAGTGATGTAATTCCGGCGGAAAGACGCAATCTTCACTTTAAGCGTCTGAATGATGTAATACTGGCCGAAATAATGCAAGTATTCATTCAAAAGTCTGAGTGATGTAATTCCATCTGAAAGGTTGCAGTCTTCACTCCAAGTGTCGAATGATGTAATTCGACCGAAAGGTTGCGCTCTTCATTTAAAAGTACGATTGATGTAATTTCAGCCGAAAGGCTATAGTGTTCACTACAAGTGTAAGAATGACGTTATTCTGGCCGAACGACTGCAATCTTCATTCAAAAGTCCGAGTGATGTTATTCCAGCCAAAAGGATGCAATCTTCACTCCAAGTGTTATAATGATGTAATTTCGATCGAAAAGTTAACATCTTCTTCCAAATGTCCGAGTGATGTAATTCTCATCGAAAAGTTGTAGTATTCAATCCAAAGTCATAGTGATGTATTTCCGGCCAAAAGGTTGCAGCCTTTACTCCAAGTTCCGAGTGATGTAATTCCGATCGAAAGATTATAGTCTTCATTCCAAGTGTCGAATGATCTTACTATAGCAGTAATGGTTTAAGTCTTCATTCCAAAATCGAGTGATGTAATTTCGGCCGAAAGGTTGCGCTTTCACTCCAAGTGTCAAAATAATGTAATTCCAGCCAAAATGATGCAATTTTCATTCAAAAGTCCGAGTGATGTATTCCGGCGGAAAGACGCAATCTTCACTTTAAGCGTCCGAATGATGTAATACCGGCCGAAAGGATGCGTGTTCACTCAAAAGTCCGAGTGATGTAATTCCATCCGAAAGGTTGCGCCTTCACTCCAAGTGTCGAATGATGTAATTCGACCGAAAGGTTGCGCCTTCATTTAAAAGTACGATTGATGTAATTTCAGCCGAAAGGCTATAGTGTTCACTACAAGTGTAAGAATGACGTTATTCGCCGAACGACCGCAATCTTCATTCAAAAGTCCGAGTGATGTTATTCCACCAAAAGGATGCAATCTTCACTCCAAGTGTTATAATGATGTAATTTCGATCGAAAAGTTAACATCTTCTTCCAAATGTCCGAGTGATGTAATTCTCATCGAAAAGTTGTAGTATTCAATCCAAAGTCATAGTGATGTATTTCGGCCAAAAGGTTGCGCCTTTACTCCAAGTTCCGAGTGATGTAATTCCGATAGAAAGATTATAGTCTTCATTCCAAGTGTCGAATGATCTTACTATAGCAGGAATGGTTTAAGTCTTCATTCCAAAATCTGAGTGATGTAATTTCGGCCGAAAGGTTGCAGTCTTCACTCCAAGTGTCAAAATAATGTAATTCCAGCCAAAATGATGCAATCTTCTTTCAAAAGTCTGAGTGATGTAATTCCGGCGGAAAGACGCAATCTTCACTTTAAGCGTCTGAATGATGTAATACTGGCCGAAAGGATGCAGTGTTCACTCAAAAGTCTGAGTGATGTAATTCCATCTGAAAGGTTGCACTCTTCACTCCAAGTGTCAGAATGATGTAATTCGACCGAAAGGTTGCAGTCTTCATTTAAAAGTACGATTGATGTAATTTAAGCCGAAAGGATATAGTGTTCACTACAAGTGTAAGAATGACGTTATTCTGGCCGAACGACTGCAATCTTCATTCAAAAGTCCGAGTGATGTTATTCCAGCCAAAAGGATGCAATCTTCACTCCAAGTGTTATAATGATGTAATTCTGACTGAAAAGTTAACATCTTCTTCCAAATGTCTGAGTGATGTAATTCTCATCGAAAAGTTGTAGTATTCAATCCAAAGTCATAGTGATGTATTTCCGGCCAAAAGGTTGCGCCTTTACTCCAAGTTCCGAGTGATGTAATTCCGATCGAAAGATTATAGTCTTCATTCCAAGTGTCGAATGATCTTACTATAGCAGTAATGGTTTAAGTCTTCATTCCAAAATCGAGTGATGTAATTTCGGCCGAAAGGTTGCGCCTTCACTCCAAGTGTCAAAATAATGTAATTCCACCAAAATGATGCAATCTTCTTTCAAAAGTCCGAGTGATGTAATTCCGGCGGAAAGACGCAATCTTCACTTTAAGCGTCCGAATGATGTAATACCGGCCGAAAGGATGCAAGTGTTCACTCAAAAGTCCGAGTGATGTAATTCCATCCGAAAGGTTGCGCTCTTCACTCCAAGTGTCGAATGATGTAATTCGACCGAAAGGTTGCGCCTTCATTTAAAAGTACGATTGATGTAATTTCAGCCGAAAGGCTATAGTGTTCACTACAAGTGTAAGAATGACGTTATTCTCGCCGAACGACCGCAATCTTCATTCAAAAGTCCGAGTGATGTTATTCCACCAAAAGGATGCAATCTTCACTCCAAGTGTTATAATGATGTAATTTCGATCGAAAAGTTAACATCTTCTTCCAAATGTCTGAGTGATGTAATTCTCATCGAAAAGTTGTAGTATTCAATCCAAAGTCATAGTGATGTATTTCCGGCCAAAAGGTTGCGCCTTTACTCCAAGTTCCGAGTGATGTAATTCCGATCGAAAGATTATAGTCTTCATTCCAAGTGTCGAATGATCTTACTATAGCAGTAATGGTTTAAGTCTTCATTCCAAAAAATCGAGTGATGTAATTTCGGCCGAAAGGTTGCGCTCTTCACTCCAAGTGTCAAAATAATAATGTAATTCCAGCCAAAATGATGCAATCTTCATTCAAAAGTCTGAGTGATGTAATTCCGGCGGAAAGACGCAATCTTCACTTTAAGCGTCTGAATGATGTAATACTGGCCGAAAGGATGCAGTGTTCACTCAAAAGTCTGAGTGATGTAATTCCATCTGAAAGGTTGCAGTCTTCACTCCAAGTGTCAGAATGATGTAATTCGACCGAAAGGTTGCAGTCTTCATTTAAAAGTTTGATTGATGTAATTGATGTAATTTCAGCCGAAAGGCTATAGTGTTCACTACAAGTGTAAGAATGACGTTATTTCGGCCGAACGACTGCAATCTTCATTCAAAAGTCCGAGTGATGTTATTCCAGCCAAAAGGATGCAATCTTCACTCCAAGTGTTATAATGATGTAATTCTGACTGAAAAGTTAACATCTTCTTCCAAATGTCTGAGTGATGTAATTCTCATCGAAAAGTTGTAGTATTCAATCCAAAGTCTAGTGATGTATTTCCGGCCAAAAGGTTGCAGCCTTTACTCCAAGTTCCGAGTGATGTAATTCCGATCGAAAGATTATAGTCTTCATTCCAAGTGTCGAATGATCTTACTATAGCAGTAATGGTTTAAGTCTTCATTCCAAAATCGAGTGATGTAATTTCGGCCGAAAGGTTGCGCCTTCACTCCAAGTGTCAAAATAATGTAATTCCAGCCAAAATGATGCAATCTTCATTCAAAAGTCCGAGTGATGTAATTCCGCGAAAGACGCAATCTTCACTTTAAGCGTCCGAATGATGTAATACCGGCCGAAAGGATGCAAGTGTTCACTCAAAAGTCCGAGTGATGTAATTCCATCCGAAAGGTTGCGCCTTCACTCCAAGTGTCGAATGATGTAATTCGACCGAAAGGTTGCGCCTTCATTTAAAAGTACGATTGATGTAATTTCAGCCGAAAGGCTATAGTGTTCACTACAAGTGTAAGAATGACGTTATTCGGCCGAACGACCGCAATCTTCATTCAAAAGTCCGAGTGATGTTATTCCACCAAAAGGATGCAATCTTCACTCCAAGTGTTATAATGATGTAATTTCGATCGAAAAGTTAACATCTTCTTCCAAATGTCCGAGTGATGTAATTCTCATCGAAAAGTTGTAGTATTCAATCCAAAGTCATAGTGATGTATTTCGGCCAAAAGGTTGCAGCCTTTACTCCAAGTTCCGAGTGATGTAATTCCGATCGAAAGATTATAGTCTTCATTCCAAGTGTCAGAATGATCTTACTATAGCAGAAATGGTTTAAGTCTTCATTCCAAAATCTGAGTGATGTAATTTCGGCCGAAAGGTTGCAGTCTTCACTCCAAGTGTCAAAATAATGTAATTCCAGCCAAAATGATGCAATCTTCATTCAAAAGTCTGAGTGATGTAATTCCGGCGGAAAGACGCAATCTTCACTTTAAGCGTCTGAATGATGTAATACTGGCCGAAAGGATGCAAGTGTTCACTCAAAAGTCTGAGTGATGTAATTCCATCTGAAAGGTTGCAGTCTTCACTCCAAGTGTCAGAATGATGTAATTCGACCGAAAGGTTGCAGTCTTCATTTAAAAGTACGATTGATGTAATTTCAGCCGAAAGGCTATAGTGTTCACTACAAGTGTAAGAATGACGTTATTCTGGCCGAACGACTGCAATCTTCATTCAAAAGTCCGAGTGATGTTATTCCAGCCAAAAGGATGCAATCTTCACTCCAAGTGTTATAATGATGTAATTCTTGACTGAAAAGTTAACATCTTCTTCCAAATGTCTGAGTGATGTAATTCTCATCGAAAAGTTGTAGTATTCAATCCAAAGTCATAGTGATGTATTTCCGGCCAAAAGGTTGCGCCTTTACTCCAAGTTCCGAGTGATGTAATTCCGATAGAAAGATTATAGTCTTCATTCCAAGTGTCGAATGATCTTACTATAGCAGTAATGGTTTAAGTCTTCATTCCAAAATCCGAGTGATGTAATTTTCGGCCGAAAGGTTGCGCTTTCACTCCAAGTGTCAAAATAATGTAATTCCACCAAAATGATGCAATCTTCATTCAAAAGTCCGAGTGATGTAATTCCGGCGGAAAGACGCAATCTTCACTTTAAGCGTCCGAATGATGTAATACCGGCCGAAAGGATAAGTTGTTCACTCAAAAGTCCGAGTGATGTAATTCCATCCGAAAGGTTGCGCTCTTCACTCCAAGTGTCGAATGATGTGATGTAATTCGACCGAAAGGTTGCGTCTTCATTTAAAAGTACGATTGATGTAATTTCAGCCGAAAGGCTATAGTGTTCACTACAAGTGTAAGAATGACGTTATTCGCCGAACGACCGCAATCTTCATTCAAAAGTCCGAGTGATGTTATTCCACCAAAAGGATGCAATCTTCACTCCAAGTGTTATAATGATGTAATTTCGATCGAAAAGTTAACATCTTCTTCCAAATGTCCGAGTGATGTAATTCTCATCGAAAAGTTGTAGTATTCAATCCAAAGTCATAGTGATGTATTTCCGGCCAAAAGGTTGCGCCTTTACTCCAAGTTCCGAGTGATGTAATTCCGATCGAAAGATTATAGTCTTCATTCCAAGTGTCGAATGATCTTACTATAAGTAATGGTTTAAGTCTTCATTCCAAAATCTCGAGTGATGTAATTTCGGCCGAAAGGTTGCGCCTTCACTCCAAGTGTCAAAATAATGTAATTCCACCAAAATGATGCAATCTTCATTCAAAAGTCCGAGTGATGTAATTTCCGGCGGAAAGACGCAATCTTCACTTTAAGCGTCCGAATGATGTAATACCGGCCGAAAGGATGCAAGTGTTCACTCAAAAGTCCGAGTGATGTAATTCCATCCGAAAGGTTGCGCCTTCACTCCAAGTGTCGTAATGATGTAATTCGACCGAAAGGTTGCAGTCTTCATTTAAAAGTTTGATTGATGTAATTTCAGCCGAAAGGCTATAGTGTTCACTACAAGTGTAAGAATGACGTTATTCTGGCCGAACGACTGCAATCTTCATTCAAAAGTCCGAGTGATGTTATTCCAGCCAAAAGGATGCAATCTTCACTCCAAGTGTTATAATGATGTAATTTCGATCGAAAAGTTAACATCTTCTTCCAAATGTCCGAGTGATGTAATTCTCATCGAAAAGTTGTAGTATTCAATCCAAAGTCATAGTGATGTATTTCCGGCCAAAAGGTTGCGCCTTTACTCCAAGTTCCGAGTGATGTAATTCCGATAGAAAGATTATAGTCTTCATTCCAAGTGTCAGAATGATCTTACTATAGCAGAATGGTTTAAGTCTTCATTCCAAAATCTGAGTGATGTAATTTCGGCCGAAAGGTTGCAGTCTTCACTCCAAGTGTCAAAATAATGTAATTCCAGCCAAAATGATGCAATCTTCATTCAAAAGTCTGAGTGATGTAATTTCGGCGGAAAGACGCAATCTTCACTTTAAGCGTCTGAATGATGTAATACTGGCCGAAAGGATGCAATGTTCATTCAAAAGTCTGAGTGATGTAATTCCATCTGAAAGGTTGCGCCTTCACTCCAAGTGTCGAATGATGTAATTCGACCGAAAGGTTGCGCCTTCATTTAAAAGTACGATTGATGTAATTTCAGCCGAAAGGCTATAGTGTTCACTACAAGTGTAAGAATGACGTTATTCGGCCGAACGACCGCAATCTTCATTCAAAAGTCCGAGTGATGTTATTCCACCAAAAGGATGCAATCTTCACTCCAAGTGTTATAATGATGTAATTTCGATCGAAAAGTTAACATCTTCTTCCAAATGTCCGAGTGATGTAATTCTCATCGAAAAGTTGTAGTATTCAATCCAAAGTCATAGTGATGTATTTCCGGCCAAAAGGTTGCGCCTTTACTCCAAGTTCCGAGTGATGTAATTCCGATCGAAAGATTATAGTCTTCATTCCAAGTGTCGAATGATCTTACTATAGCAGGAATGGTTTAAGTCTTCATTCCAAAATCTGAGTGATGTAATTTCGGCCGAAAGGTTGCAGTCTTCACTCCAAGTGTCAAAATAATGTAATTCCAGCCAAAATGATGCAATCTTCATTCAAAAGTCTGAGTGATGTAATTCCGGCGGAAAGACGCAATCTTCACTTTAAGCGTCTGAATGATGTAATACCGGCCGAAAGGATGCAAGTGTTCACTCAAAAGTCCGAGTGATGTAATTCCATCCGAAAGGTTGCGCCTTCACTCCAAGTGTCGTAATGATGTAATTCGACCGAAAGGTTTAAAATAGTCTTCATTTAAAAGTACGATTGATGTAATTTCAGCCGAAAGGCTATAGTGTTCACTACAAGTGTAAGAATGACGTTATTCTGGCCGAACGACTGCAATCTTCATTCAAAAGTCCGAGTGATGTTATTCCAGCCAAAAGGATGCAATCTTCACTCCAAGTGTTATAATGATGTAATTCGA
This sequence comes from Anisodus tanguticus, assembly GCA_034509755.1. Taxonomy (NCBI): domain Eukaryota; kingdom Viridiplantae; phylum Streptophyta; class Magnoliopsida; order Solanales; family Solanaceae; genus Anisodus; species Anisodus tanguticus. Next base: position 27,860,839 of record CM067540.1, read on the forward strand.
TCGAAAAGTTAACATCTTCTTCCAAATGTCCGAGTGATGTAATTCTCATCAAAAGTTGTAGTATTCAATCCAAAGTCATAGTGATGTATTTCCGGCCAAAAGGTTGCGCCTTTACTCCAAGTTCCGAGTGATGTAATTCCGATAGAAAGATTATAGTCTTCATTCCAAGTGTCGAATGATCTTACTATAGCAGTAATGGTTTAAGTCTTCATTCCAAAATCCGAGTGATGTAATTTTCGGCCGAAAGGTTGCGCCTTCACTCCAAGTGTCAAAATAATGTAATTCCAGCCAAAATGATGCAATCTTCATTCAAAAGTCCGAGTGATGTAATTCCGGCGGAAAGACGCAATCTTCACTTTAAGCGTCCGAATGATGTAATACCGGCCGAAAGGATGCAAGTGTTCACTCAAAAGTCCGAGTGATGTAATTCCATCCGAAAGGTTGCGCCTTCACTCCAAGTGTCGAATGATGTAATTCGACCGAAAGGTTGCGCCTTCATTTAAAAGTACGATTGATGTAATTTCAGCCGAAAGGCTATAGTGTTCACTACAAGTGTAAGAATGACGTTATTCTCGCCGAACGACCGCAATCTTCATTCAAAAGTCCGAGTGATGTTATTCCACCAAAAGGATGCAATCTTCACTCCAAGTGTTATAATGATGTAATTTCGATCGAAAAGTTAACATCTTCTTCCAAATGTCCGAGTGATGTAATTCTCATCGAAAAGTTGTAGTATTCAATCCAAAGTCATAGTGATGTATTTCCGGCCAAAAGGTTGCGCCTTTACTCCAAGTTCCGAGTGATGTAATTCCGATCGAAAGATTATAGTCTTCATTCCAAGTGTCGAATGATCTTACTATAGCAGTAATGGTTTAAGTCTTCATTCCAAAATCGAGTGATGTAATTTCGGCCGAAAGGTTGCGCCTTCACTCCAAGTGTCAAAATAATGTAATTCCACCAAAATGATGCAATCTTCTTTCAAAAGTCCGAGTGATGTAATTCCGGCGGAAAGACGCAATCTTCACTTTAAGCGTCCGAATGATGTAATACCGGCCGAAAGGATGCAAAGTGTTCACTCAAAAGTCCGAGTGATGTAATTCCATCCGAAAGGTTGCGCCTTCACTCCAAGTGTCGAATGATGTAATTCGACCGAAAGGTTGCGCCTTCATTTAAAAGTACGATTGATGTAATTTCACGATTGATGTTCGAAAGGCTATAGTGTTCACTACAAGTGTAAGAATGACGTTATTCTCGGCCGAACGACCGCAATCTTCATTCAAAAGTCCGAGTGATGTTATTCCACCAAAAGGATGCAATCTTCACTCCAAGTGTTATAATGATGTAATTTCGATCGAAAAGTTAACATCTTCTTCCAAATGTCCGAGTGATGTAATTCTCATCGAAAAGTTGTAGTATTCAATCCAAAGTCATAGTGATGTATTTCCGGCCAAAAGGTTGCGCCTTTACTCCAAGTTCCGAGTGATGTAATTCCGATAGAAAGATTATAGTCTTCATTCCAAGTGTCGAATGATCTTACTATAGCAGTAATGGTTTAAGTCTTCATTCCAAAATCCGAGTGATGTAATTTCGGCCGAAAGGTTGCGCCTTCACTCCAAGTGTCAAAATAATGTAATTCCACCAAAATGATGCAATCTTCTTTCAAAAGTCCGAGTGATGTAATTCCGGCGGAAAGACGCAATCTTCACTTTAAGCGTCCGAATGATGTAATACCGGCCGAAAGGATGCAAGTTGTTCACTCAAAAGTCCGAGTGATGTAATTCCATCCGAAAGGTTGCGCCTTCACTCCAAGTGTCGTAATGATGTAATTCGACCGAAAGGTTGCGCCTTCATTTAAAAGTACGATTGATGTAATTTCAGCCGAAAGGCTATAGTGTTCACTACAAGTGTAAGAATGACGTTATTTCGCCGAACGACCGCAATCTTCATTCAAAAGTCCGAGTGATGTTATTCCACCAAAAGGATGCAATCTTCACTCCAAGTGTTATAATGATGTAATTTCGATCGAAAAGTTAACATCTTCTTCCAAATGTCCGAGTGATGTAATTCTCATCGAAAAGTTGTAGTATTCAATCCAAAGTCATAGTGATGTATTTCCGGCCAAAAGGTTGCAGTCTTTACTCCAAGTTCCGAGTGATGTAATTCCGATAGAAAGATTATAGTCTTCATTCCAAGTGTCAGAATGATCTTACTATAGCAGAATGGTTTAAGTCTTCATTCCAAAATCTGAGTGATGTAATTTCGGCCGAAAGGTTGCAGTCTTCACTCCAAGTGTCAAAATAATGTAATTCCAGCCAAAATGATGCAATCTTCTTTCAAAAGTCTGAGTGATGTAATTCCGGCGGAAAGACGCAATCTTCACTTTAAGCGTCTGAATGATGTAATACTGGCCGAAAGGATGCAGTGTTCACTCAAAAGTCTGAGTGATGTAATTCCATCTGAAAGGTTGCGTCTTCACTCCAAGTGTCAGAATGATGTAATTCGACCGAAAGGTTGCGCCTTCATTTAAAAGTACGATTGATGTAATTTCACCGAAAGGCTATAGTGTTCACTACAAGTGTAAGAATGACGTTATTCGCCGAACGACCGCAATCTTCATTCAAAAGTCCGAGTGATGTTATTCCACCAAAAGGATGCAATCTTCACTCCAAGTGTTATAATGATGTAATTTTCGATCGAAAAGTTAACATCTTCTTCCAAATGTCCGAGTGATGTAATTCTCATCGAAAAGTTGTAGTATTCAATCCAAAGTCATAGTGATGTATTTCCGGCCAAAAGGTTGCGCCTTTACTCCAAGTTCCGAGTGATGTAATTCCGATAGAAAGATTATAGTCTTCATTCCAAGTGTCGAATGATCTTACTATAGCAGTAATGGTTTAAGTCTTCATTCCAAAATCCGAGTGATGTAATTTCGGCCGAAAGGTTGCGCCTTCACTCCAAGTGTCAAAATAATGTAATTCCAGCCAAAATGATGCAATCTTCTTTCAAAAGTCCGAGTGATGTAATTCCGGCGGAAAAGCAATCTTCACTTTAAGCGTCCGAATGATGTAATACCGGCCGAAAGGATGCGTTGTTCACTCAAAAGTCCGAGTGATGTAATTCCATCCGAAAGGTTGCGCCTTCACTCCAAGTGTCGAATGATGTAATTCGACCGAAAGGTTGCGCCTTCATTTAAAAGTACGATTGATGTAATTTCAGCCGAAAGGCTATAGTGTTCACTACAAGTGTAAGAATGACGTTATTCTCGGCCGAACGACCGCAATCTTCATTCAAAAGTCCGAGTGATGTTATTCCACCAAAAGGATGCAATCTTCACTCCAAGTGTTATAATGATGTAATTTCGATCGAAAAGTTAACATCTTCTTCCAAATGTCCGAGTGATGTAATTCTCATCGAAAAGTTGTAGTATTCAATCCAAAGTCATAGTGATGTATTTCCGGCCAAAAGGTTGCGCCTTTACTCCAAGTTCCGAGTGATGTAATTCCGATAGAAAGATTATAGTCTTCATTCCAAGTGTCGAATGATCTTACTATAGCAGTAATGGTTTAAGTCTTCATTCCAAAATCCGAGTGATGTAATTTCGGCCGAAAGGTTGCGCCTTCACTCCAAGTGTCAAAATAATGTAATTCCAGCCCAAAATGATGCAATCTTCTTTCAAAAGTCCGAGTGATGTAATTCGGCGGAAAGACGCAATCTTCACTTTAAGCGTCCGAATGATGTAATACCGGCCGAAAGGATGCAAGTGTTCACTCAAAAGTCCGAGTGATGTAATTCCATCCGAAAGGTTGCGCCTTCACTCCAAGTGTCGAATGATGTAATTCGACCGAAAGGTTGCCTTCATTTAAAAGCTTCATTTAAAAGTACGATTGATGTAATTTCAGCCGAAAGGCTATAGTGTTCACTACAAGTGTAAGAATGACGTTATTCTCGGCCGAACGACCGCAATCTTCATTCAAAAGTCCGAGTGATGTTATTCCACCAAAAGGATGCAATCTTCACTCCAAGTGTTATAATGATGTAATTTCGATCGAAAAGTTAACATCTTCTTCCAAATGTCCGAGTGATGTAATTCTCATCGAAAAGTTGTAGTATTCAATCCAAAGTCATAGTGATGTATTTCCGGCCAAAAGGTTGCGCCTTTACTCCAAGTTCCGAGTGATGTAATTCCGATAGAAAGATTATAGTCTTCATTCCAAGTGTCGAATGATCTTACTATAGCAGTAATGGTTTAAGTCTTCATTCCAAAATCGAGTGATGTAATTTCGGCCGAAAGGTTGCGCTCTTCACTCCAAGTGTCAAAATAATGTAATTCCAGCCCAAAATGATGCAATCTTCTTTCAAAAGTCGAGTGATGTAATTCCGGCGGAAAGACGCAATCTTCACTTTAAGCGTCCGAATGATGTAATACCGGCCGAAAGGATGCAAAAGTGTTCACTCAAAAGTCCGAGTGATGTAATTCCATCCGAAAGGTTGCGTCTTCACTCCAAGTGTCGAATGATGTAATTCGACCGAAAGGTTGCGCCTTCATTTAAAAGTACGATTGATGTAATTTCAGCCGAAAGGCTATAGTGTTCACTACAAGTGTAAGAATGACGTTATTCTCGCCGAACGACCGCAATCTTCATTCAAAAGTCCGAGTGATGTTATTCCACCAAAAGGATGCAATCTTCACTCCAAGTGTTATAATGATGTAATTTCGATCGAAAAGTTAACATCTTCTTCCAAATGTCCGAGTGATGTAATTCTCATCGAAAAGTTGTAGTATTCAATCCAAAGTCATAGTGATGTATTTCCGGCCAAAAGGTTGCGCCTTTACTCCAAGTTCCGAGTGATGTAATTCCGATAGAAAGATTATAGTCTTCATTCCAAGTGTCGAATGATCTTACTATAGCAGTAATGGTTTAAGTCTTCATTCCAAAATCTCGAGTGATGTAATTTCGGCCGAAAGGTTGCGCCTTCACTCCAAGTGTCAAAATAATGTAATTCCAGCCAAAATGATGCAATCTTCTTTCAAAAGTCTGAGTGATGTAATTCCGGCGGAAAGACGCAATCTTCACTTTAAGCGTCTGAATGATGTAATACTGGCCGAAAGGATGCAGTGTTCACTCAAAAGTCTGAGTGATGTAATTCCATCTGAAAGGTTGCAGTCTTCACTCCAAGTGTCAGAATGATGTAATTCGACCGAAAGGTTGCAGTCTTCATTTAAAAGTACGATTGATGTAATTTCAGCCGAAAGGCTATAGTGTTCACTACAAGTGTAAGAATGACGTTATTCGGCCGAACGACTGCAATCTTCATTCAAAAGTCCGAGTGATGTTATTCCAGCCAAAAGGATGCAATCTTCACTCCAAGTGTTATAATGATGTAATTCTGACTGAAAAGTTAACATCTTCTTCCAAATGTCTGAGTGATGTAATTCTCATCGAAAAGTTGTAGTATTCAATCCAAAGTCATAGTGATGTATTTCCGGCCAAAAGGTTGCGCCTTTACTCCAAGTTCCGAGTGATGTAATTCCGATAGAAAGATTATAGTCTTTCATTCCAAGTGTCGAATGATCTTACTATAGCAGTAATGGTTTAAGTCTTCATTCCAAAATCGAGTGATGTAATTTCGGCCGAAAGGTTGCAGTCTTCACTCCAAGTGTCAAAATAATGTAATTCCAGCCAAAATGATGCAATCTTCTTTCAAAAGTCTGAGTGATGTAATTCCGGCGGAAAGACGCAATCTTCACTTTAAGCGTCTGAATGATGTAATACTGGCCGAAAGGATGCAGTGTTCACTCAAAAGTCTGAGTGATGTAATTCCATCTGAAAGGTTGCGCCTTCACTCCAAGTGTCGAATGATGTAATTCGACCGAAAGGTTGCGCCTTCATTTAAAAGTACGATTGATGTAATTTCAGCCGAAAGGCTATAGTGTTCACTACAAGTGTAAGAATGACGTTATTCGCCGAACGACCGCAATCTTCATTCAAAAGTCCGAGTGATGTTATTCCACCAAAAGGATGCAATCTTCACTCCAAGTGTTATAATGATGTAATTTCGATCGAAAAGTTAACATCTTCTTCCAAATGTCCGAGTGATGTAATTCTCATCGAAAAGTTGTAGTATTCAATCCAAAGTCATAGTGATGTATTTCCGGCCAAAAGGTTGCGCCTTTACTCCAAGTTCCGAGTGATGTAATTCCGATAGAAAGATTATAGTCTTCATTCCAAGTGTCGAATGATCTTACTATAGCAGTAATGGTTTAAGTCTTCATTCCAAAATCTCGAGTGATGTAATTTCGGCCGAAAGGTTGCGCCTTCACTCCAAGTGTCAAAATAATGTAATTCCACCAAAATGATGCAATCTTCTTTCAAAAGTCCGAGTGATGTAATTCCGGCGGAAAGACGCAATCTTCACTTTAAGCGTCCGAATGATGTAATACCGGCCGAAAGGATGCAAAGTTGTTCACTCAAAAGTCCGAGTGATGTAATTCCATCCGAAAGGTTGCGCTCTTCACTCCAAGTGTCGAATGATGTAATTCGACCGAAAGGTTGCGCTCTTCATTTAAAAGTACGATTGATGTAATTTCAGCCGAAAGGCTATAGTGTTCACTACAAGTGTAAGAATGACGTTATTCGCCGAACGACCGCAATCTTCATTCAAAAGTCCGAGTGATGTTATTCCACCAAAAGGATGCAATCTTCACTCCAAGTGTTATAATGATGTAATTTCGATCGAAAAGTTAACATCTTCTTCCAAATGTCCGAGTGATGTAATTCTCATCGAAAAGTTGTAGTATTCAATCCAAAGTCATAGTGATGTATTTCCGGCCAAAAGGTTGCAGTCTTTACTCCAAGTTCCGAGTGATGTAATTCCGATAGAAAGATTATAGTCTTCATTCCAAGTGTCAGAATGATCTTACTATAGCAGTAATGGTTTAAGTCTTCATTCCAAAATCCGAGTGATGTAATTTCGGCCGAAAGGTTGCGCTTTCACTCCAAGTGTCAAAATAATGTAATTCCACCAAAATGATGCAATCTTCTTTCAAAAGTCCGAGTGATGTAATTCGGCGGAAAGACGCAATCTTCACTTTAAGCGTCCGAATGATGTAATACCGGCCGAAAGGATGCAAGTGTTCACTCAAAAGTCTGAGTGATGTAATTCCATCTGAAAGGTTGCAGTCTTCACTCCAAGTGTCAGAATGATGTAATTCGACCGAAAGGTTGCATTCTTCATTTAAAAGTTTGATTGATGTAATTTCAGCCGAAAGGCTATAGTGTTCACTACAAGTGTAAGAATGACGTTATTCTCGCCGAACGACCGCAATCTTCATTCAAAAGTCCGAGTGATGTTATTCCACCAAAAGGATGCAATCTTCACTCCAAGTGTTATAATGATGTAATTTCGATCGAAAAGTTAACATCTTCTTCCAAATGTCCGAGTGATGTAATTCTCATCGAAAAGTTGTAGTATTCAATCCAAAGTCATAGTGATGTATTTCCGGCCAAAAGGTTGCGCCTTTACTCCAAGTTCCGAGTGATGTAATTCCGATAGAAAGATTATAGTCTTCATTCCAAGTGTCGAATGATCTTACTATAGCAGTAATGGTTTAAGTCTTCATTCCAAAATCGAGTGATGTAATTTCGGCCGAAAGGTTGCGCCTTTCACTCCAAGTGTCAAAATAATGTAATTCCACCAAAATGATGCAATCTTCTTTCAAAAGTCTGAGTGATGTAATTCCGGCGGAAAGACGCAATCTTCACTTTAAGCGTCTGAATGATGTAATACTGGCCGAAAGGATGCAGTGTTCACTCAAAAGTCTGAGTGATGTAATTCCATCTGAAAGGTTGCAGTCTTCACTCCAAGTGTCATAATGATGTAATTCGACCGAAAGGTTGCAGTCTTCATTTAAAAGTACGATTGATGTAATTTCAGCCGAAAGGCTATAGTGTTCACTACAAGTGTAAGAATGACGTTATTCTGGCCGAACGACTGCAATCTTCATTCAAAAGTCCGAGTGATGTTATTCCAGCCAAAAGGATGCAATCTTCACTCCAAGTGTTATAATGATGTAATTTTGACTGAAAAGTTAACATCTTCTTCCAAATGTCTGAGTGATGTAATTCTCATCGAAAAGTTGTAGTATTCAATCCAAAGTCATAGTGATGTATTTCCGGCCAAAAGGTTGCAGTCTTTACTCCAAGTTCCGAGTGATGTAATTCCGATAGAAAGATTATAGTCTTCATTCCAAGTGTCAGAATGATCTTACTATAGCAGAATGGTTTAAGTCTTCATTCCAAAATCTGAGTGATGTAATTTCGGCCGAAAGGTTGCAGTCTTCACTCCAAGTGTCAAAATAATGTAATTCCAGCCAAAATGATGCAATCTTCTTTCAAAAGTCTGAGTGATGTAATTCCGGCGGAAAGACGCAATCTTCACTTTAAGCGTCTGAATGATGTAATACTGGCCGAAAGGATGCATTGTTCATTCAAAAGTCTGAGTGATGTAATTCCATCTGAAAGGTTGCGCCTTCACTCCAAGTGTCGTCGATGATGTCGACCGAAAGGTTGCAGTCTTCATTTAAAAGTTTGATTGATGTAATTTCAGCCGAAAGGCTATAGTGTTCACTACAAGTGTAAGAATGACGTTATTCTGGCCGAACGACTGCAATCTTCATTCAAAAGTCCGAGTGATGTTATTCCAGCCAAAAGGATGCAATCTTCACTCCAAGTGTTATAATGATGTAATTCTGACTGAAAAGTTAACATCTTCTTCCAAATGTCTGAGTGATGTAATTCTCATCGAAAAGTTGTAGTATTCAATCCAAAGTCATAGTGATGTATTTCCGGCCAAAAGGTTGCGCCTTTACTCCAAGTTCCGAGTGATGTAATTCCGATAGAAAGATTATAGTCTTCATTCCAAGTGTCAGAATGATCTTACTATAGCAGAATGGTTTAAGTCTTCATTCCAAAATCTGAGTGATGTAATTTCGGCCGAAAGGTTGCAGTCTTCACTCCAAGTGTCAAAATAATGTAATTCCACCAAAATGATGCAATCTTCATTCAAAAGTCCGAGTGATGTAATTCCGGCGGAAAGACGCAATCTTCACTTTAAGCGTCCGAATGATGTAATACCGGCCGAAAGGATGCGTGTTCACTCAAAAGTCCGAGTGATGTAATTCCATCCGAAAGGTTGCGCCTTCACTCCAAGTGTCGTAATGATGTAATTCGACCGAAAGGTTGCGCCTTCATTTAAAAGTACGATTGATGTAATTTCAGCCGAAAGGCTATAGTGTTCACTACAAGTGTAAGAATGACGTTATTCTCGCCGAACGACCGCAATCTTCATTCAAAAGTCCGAGTGATGTTATTCCACCAAAAGGATGCAATCTTCACTCCAAGTGTTATAATGATGTAATTCTGACTGAAAAGTTAACATCTTCTTCCAAATGTCTGAGTGATGTAATTCTCATCGAAAAGTTGTAGTATTCAATCCAAAGTCATAGTGATGTATTTCCGGCCAAAAGGTTGCAGTCTTTACTCCAAGTTCCGAGTGATGTATCCGATAGAAAGATTATAGTCTTCATTCCAAGTGTCAGAATGATCTTACTATAGCAGAATGGTTTAAGTCTTCATTCCAAAATCTGAGTGATGTAATTTCGGCCGAAAGGTTGCAGTCTTCACTCCAAGTGTCAAAATAATGTAATTCCAGCCAAAATGATGCAATCTTCTTTCAAAAGTCTGAGTGATGTAATTCCGGCGGAAAGACGCAATCTTCACTTTAAGCGTCTGAATGATGTAATACTGGCCGAAAGGATGCAGTGTTCACTCAAAAGTCTGAGTGATGTAATTCCATCTGAAAGGTTGCAGTCTTCACTCCAAGTGTCAGAATGATGTAATTCGACCGAAAGGTTGCAGTCTTCATTTAAAAGTTTGATTGATGTAATTTCAGCCGAAAGGCTATAGTGTTCACTACAAGTGTAAGAATGACGTTATTCTGGCCGAACGACTGCAATCTTCATTCAAAAGTCCGAGTGATGTTATTCCACCCAAAAAGGATGCAATCTTCACTCCAAGTGTTATAATGATGTAATTTCGATCGAAAAGTTAACATCTTCTTCCAAATGTCCGAGTGATGTAATTCTCATCGAAAAGTTGTAGTATTCAATCCAAAGTCATAGTGATGTATTTCCGGCCAAAAGGTTGCGCCTTTACTCCAAGTTCCGAGTGATGTAATTCCGATAGAAAGATTATAGTCTTCATTCCAAGTGTCGAATGATCTTACTATAGCAGTAATGGTTTAAGTCTTCATTCCAAAATCCGAGTGATGTAATTTCGGCCGAAAGGTTGCGCCTTCACTCCAAGTGTCAAAATAATGTAATTCCAGCCAAAATGATGCAATCTTCTTTCAAAAGTCCGAGTGATGATGTAATTCCGGCGGAAAGACGCAATCTTCACTTTAAGCGTCCGAATGATGTAATACCGGCCGAAAGGATGCAAGTGTTCACTCAAAAGTCCGAGTGATGTAATTCCATCCGAAAGGTTGTTGCGCCTTCACTCCAAGTGTCGTCGAATGATGTAATTCGACCGAAAGGTTGCGCCTTCATTTAAAAGTACGATTGATGTAATTTCAGCCGAAAGGCTATAGTGTTCACTACAAGTGTAAGAATGACGTTATTCGGCCGAACGACCGCAATCTTCATTCAAAAGTCCGAGTGATGTTATTCCACCAAAAGGATGCAATCTTCACTCCAAGTGTTATAATGATGTAATTTCGATCGAAAAGTTAACATCTTCTTCCAAATGTCCGAGTGATGTAATTCTCATCGAAAAGTTGTAGTATTCAATCCAAAGTCATAGTGATGTATTTCCGGCCAAAAGGTTGCGCCTTTACTCCAAGTTCCGAGTGATGTAATTCCGATCGAAAGATTATAGTCTTCATTCCAAGTGTCGAATGATCTTACTATAAAGTAATGGTTTAAGTCTTCATTCCAAAATCGAGTGATGTAATTTCGGCCGAAAGGTTGCGCTCTTCACTCCAAGTGTCAAAATAATGTAATTCCAGCCAAAATGATGCAATCTTCATTCAAAAGTCTGAGTGATGTAATTCCGGCGGAAAGACGCAATCTTCACTTTAAGCGTCTGAATGATGTAATACTGGCCGAAAGGATGCAGTGTTCACTCAAAAGTCTGAGTGATGTAATTCCATCTGAAAGGTTGCAGTCTTCACTCCAAGTGTCAGAATGATGTAATTCGACCGAAAGGTTGCAGTCTTCATTTAAAAGTTTGATTGATGTAATTTCAGCCGAAAGGCTATAGTGTTCACTACAAGTGTAAGAATGACGTTATTCTGGCCGAACGACTGCAATCTTCATTCAAAAGTCCGAGTGATGTTATTCCAGCCAAAAGGATGCAATCTTCACTCCAAGTGTTATAATGATGTAATTCTGACTGAAAAGTTAACATCTTCTTCCAAATGTCTGAGTGATGTAATTCTCATCGAAAAGTTGTAGTATTCAATCCAAAGTCATAGTGATGTATTTCCGGCCAAAAGGTTGCAGTCTTTACTCCAAGTTCCGAGTGATGTAATTCCGATAGAAAGATTATAGTCTTCATTCCAAGTGTCAGAATGATCTTACTATAGCATAATGGTTTAAGTCTTCATTCCAAAATCTGAGTGATGTAATTTCGGCCGAAAGGTTGCAGTCTTCACTCCAAGTGTCAAAATAATGTAATTCCACCAAAATGATGCAATCTTCTTTCAAAAGTCTGAGTGATGTAATTCCGGCGGAAAGACGCAATCTTCACTTTAAGCGTCTGAATGATGTAATACTGGCCGAAAGGATGCAGTGTTCACTCAAAAGTCTGAGTGATGTAATTCCATCTGAAAGGTTGCACTCTTCACTCCAAGTGTCAGAATGATGTAATTCGACCGAAAGGTTGCGTCTTCATTTAAAAGTACGATTGATGTAATTTCAGCCGAAAGGCTATAGTGTTCACTACAAGTGTAAGAATGACGTTATTCTGGCCGAACGACTGCAATCTTCATTCAAAAGTCCGAGTGATGTTATTCCAGCCAAAAGGATGCAATCTTCACTCCAAGTGTTATAATGATGTAATTCTGACTGAAAAGTTAACATCTTCTTCCAAATGTCTGAGTGATGTAATTCTCATCGAAAAGTTGTAGTATTCAATCCAAAGTCATAGTGATGTATTTCCGGCCAAAAGGTTGCAGTCTTTACTCCAAGTTCCGAGTGATGTAATTCCGATAGAAAGATTATAGTCTTCATTCCAAGTGTCAGAATGATCTTACTATAGCAGAATGGTTTAAGTCTTCATTCCAAAATCTGAGTGATGTAATTTCGGCCGAAAGGTTGCAGTCTTCACTCCAAGTGTCAAAATAATGTAATTCCAGCCAAAATGATGCAATCTTCTTTCAAAAGTCTGAGTGATGTAATTCCGCGGAAAGACGCAATCTTCACTTTAAGCGTCTGAATGATGTAATACTGGCCGAAAGGATGCAAGTGTTCACTCAAAAGTCCGAGTGATGTAATTCCATCCGAAAGGTTGTTGCTCTTCACTCCAAGTGTCGAATGATGTAATTCGACCGAAAGGTTGCGCCTTCATTTAAAAGTTGATTGATGTAATTTCAGCCGAAAGGCTATAGTGTTCACTACAAGTGTAAGAATGACGTTATTCTGGCCGAACGACTGCAATCTTCATTCAAAAGTCCGAGTGATGTTATTCCAGCCAAAAGGATGCAATCTTCACTCCAAGTGTTATAATGATGTAATTTCGATCGAAAAGTTAACATCTTCTTCCAAATGTCTGAGTGATGTAATTCTCATCGAAAAGTTGTAGTATTCAATCCAAAGTCATAGTGATGTATTTCCGGCCAAAAGGTTGCAGTCTTTACTCCAAGTTCCGAGTGATGTAATTCCGATAGAAAGATTATAGTCTTAATTCCAAGTGTCAGAATGATCTTACTATAGCAGAATGGTTTAAGTCTTCATTCCAAAATCTGAGTGATGTAATTTCGGCCGAAAGGTTGCAGTCTTCACTCCAAGTGTCAAAATAATGTAATTCCAGCCAAAATGATGCAATCTTCTTTCAAAAGTCTGAGTGATGTAATTTCGGCGGAAAGACGCAATCTTCACTTTAAGCGTCTGAATGATGTAATACTGGCCAAAATAATGCAATCTTCATTCAAAAGTCTGAGTGATGTAATTCCATCTGAAAGGTTGCAGTCTTCACTCCAAGTGTCAGAATGATGTAATTCGACCGAAAGGTTGCAGTCTTCATTTAAAAGTACGATTGATGTAATTTCAGCCGAAAGGCTATAGTGTTCACTACAAGTGTAAGAATGACGTTATTCTGGCCGAACGACTGCAATCTTCATTCAAAAGTCCGAGTGATGTTATTCCAGCCAAAAGGATGCAATCTTCACTCCAAGTGTTATAATGATGTAATTCTGACTGAAAAGTTAACATCTTCTTCCAAATGTCCGAGTGATGTAATTCTCATCGAAAAGTTGTAGTATTCAATCCAAAGTCATAGTGATGTATTTCCGGCCAAAAGGTTTGCGCCTTTACTCCAAGTTCCGAGTGATGTAATTCCGATAGAAAGATTATAGTCTTCATTCCAAGTGTCAGAATGATCTTACTATAGCAGAATGGTTTAAGTCTTCATTCCAAAATCTGAGTGATGTAATTTCGGCCGAAAGGTTGCGCTTCTTCACTCCAAGTGTCAAAATAATGTAATTCCAGCCAAAATGATGCAATCTTCATTCAAAAGTCCGAGTGATGTATTCCGCGGAAAGACGCAATCTTCACTTTAAGCGTCCGAATGATGTAATACCGGCCGAAAGGATGCAATTTTTCATTCAAAAGTCGGAGTGATGTAATTCCATCTGAAAGGTTGCACTCTTCACTCCAAGTGTCGAATGATGTAATTCGACCGAAAGGTTGCAGTCTTCATTTAAAAGTACGATTGATGTAATTTCAGCCGAAAGGCTATAGTGTTCACTACAAGTGTAAGAATGACGTTATTTCGCCGAACGACCGCAATCTTCATTCAAAAGTCCGAGTGATGTTATTCCAGCCAAAAGGATGCAATCTTCACTCCAAGTGTTATAATGATGTAATTCTGACTGAAAAGTTAACATCTTCTTCCAAATGTCTGAGTGATGTAATTCTCATCGAAAAGTTGTAGTATTCAATCCAAAGTCATAGTGATGTATTTCCGGCCAAAAGGTTGCGCCTTTACTCCAAGTTCCGAGTGATGTAATTCCGATAGAAAGATTATAGTCTTCATTCCAAGTGTCGAATGATCTTACTATAGCAGTAATGGTTTAAGTCTTCATTCCAAAATCTCGAGTGATGTAATTTCGGCCGAAAGGTTGCGCCTTCACTCCAAGTGTCAAAATAATGTAATTCCACCAAAATGATGCAATCTTCATTCAAAAGTCCGAGTGATGTAATTTCGGCGGAAAGACGCAATCTTCACTTTAAGCGTCCGAATGATGTAATACCGGCCGAAAGGATGCGTGTTCACTCAAAAGTCCGAGTGATGTAATTCCATCCGAAAGGTTGCGCCTTCACTCCAAGTGTCGAATGATGTAATTCGACCGAAAGGTTGCGCCTTCATTTAAAAGTACGATTGATGTAATTTCAGCCGAAAGGCTATAGTGTTCACTACAAGTGTAAGAATGACGTTATTCGGCCGAACGACCGCAATCTTCATTCAAAAGTCCGAGTGATGTTATTCCACCAAAAGGATGCAATCTTCACTCCAAGTGTTATAATGATGTAATTTCGATCGAAAAGTTAACATCTTCTTCCAAATGTCCGAGTGATGTAATTCTCATCGAAAAGTTGTAGTATTCAATCCAAAGTCATAGTGATGTATTTCCGGCCAAAAGGTTGCGCCTTTACTCCAAGTTCCGAGTGATGTAATTCCGATCGAAAGATTATAGTCTTCATTCCAAGTGTCGAATGATCTTACTATAGCAGTAATGGTTTAAGTCTTCATTCCAAAATCTCGAGTGATGTAATTTCGGCCGAAAGTTGCGCCTTCACTCCAAGTGTCAAAATAATGTAATTCCACCAAAATGATGCAATCTTCTTTCAAAAGTCCGAGTGATGTAATTCCGGCGGAAAGACGCAATCTTCACTTTAAGCGTCCGAATGATGTAATACCGGCCGAAAGGATGCAAAGTGTTCACTCAAAAGTCCGAGTGATGTAATTCCATCCGAAAGGTTGCGCCTTCACTCCAAGTGTCGTAATGATGTAATTCGACCGAAAGGTTGCGCCTTCATTTAAAAGTACGATTGATGTAATTTCAGCCGAAAGGCTATAGTGTTCACTACAAGTGTAAGAATGACGTTATTTCGCCGAACGACCGCAATCTTCATTCAAAAGTCCGAGTGATGTTATTCCACCAAAAGGATGCAATCTTCACTCCAAGTGTTATAATGATGTAATTTCGATCGAAAAGTTAACATCTTCTTCCAAATGTCCGAGTGATGTAATTCTCATCGAAAAGTTGTAGTATTCAATCCAAATCATAGTGATGTATTTCCGGCCAAAAGGTTGCGTCTTTACTCCAAGTTCCGAGTGATGTAATTCCGATCGAAAGATTATAGTCTTCATTCCAAGTGTCGAATGATCTTACTATAGCAGTAATGGTTTAAGTCTTCATTCCAAAATCTCGAGTGATGTAATTTCGGCCGAAAGGTTGCGCCTTTCACTCCAAGTGTCAAAATAATGTAATTCCAGCCAAAATGATGCAATCTTCATTCAAAAGTCTGAGTGATGTAATTTCGGCGGAAAGACGCAATCTTCACTTTAAGCGTCTGAATGATGTAATACTGGCCGAAAGGATGCAGTGTTCACTCAAAAGTCTGAGTGATGTAATTCCATCTGAAAGGTTGCGCCTTCACTCCAAGTGTCGAATGATGTAATTCGACCGAAAGGTTGCGTCTTCATTTAAAAGTACGATTGATGTAATTTCAGCCGAAAGGCTATAGTGTTCACTACAAGTGTAAGAATGACGTTATTTCGGCCGAACGACTGCAATCTTCATTCAAAAGTCCGAGTGATGTTATTCCAGCCAAAAGGATGCAATCTTCACTCCAAGTGTTATAATGATGTAATTCTGACTGAAAAGTTAACATCTTCTTCCAAATGTCTGAGTGATGTAATTCTCATCGAAAAGTTGTAGTATTCAATCCAAAGTCATAGTGATGTATTTCCGGCCAAAAGGTTGCGCCTTTACTCCAAGTTCCGAGTGATGTAATTCCGATCGAAAGATTATAGTCTTCATTCCAAGTGTCGAATGATCTTACTATAGTAATGGTTTAAGTCTTCATTCCAAAATCTCGAGTGATGTATTTTCGGCCGAAAGGTTGCGCCTTCACTCCAAGTGTCAAAATAATGTAATTCCACCAAAATGATGCAATCTTCTTTCAAAAGTCCGAGTGATGTAATTCCGGCGGAAAGACGCAATCTTCACTTTAAGCGTCCGAATGATGTAATACCGGCCGAAAGGATGCGTGTTCACTCAAAAGTCCGAGTGATGTAATTCCATCCGAAAGGTTGCGCCTTCACTCCAAGTGTCGAATGATGTAATTCGACCGAAAGGTTGCGCCTTCATTTAAAAGTACGATTGATGTAATTTCAGCCGAAAGGCTATAGTGTTCACTACAAGTGTAAGAATGACGTTATTCGGCCGAACGACCGCAATCTTCATTCAAAAGTCCGAGTGATGTTATTCCACCAAAAGGATGCAATCTTCACTCCAAGTGTTATAATGATGTAATTTCGATCGAAAAGTTAACATCTTCTTCCAAATGTCCGAGTGATGTAATTCTCATCGAAAAGTTGTAGTATTCAATCCAAAGTCATAGTGATGTATTTCCGGCCAAAAGGTTGCGCCTTTTTACTCCAAGTTCCGAGTGATGTAATTCCGATAGAAAGATTATAGTCTTCATTCCAAGTGTCGAATGATCTTACTATAGCAGTAATGGTTTAAGTCTTCATTCCAAAATCGAGTGATGTAATTTAAGGCCGAAAGGTTGCAGTCTTCACTCCAAGTGTCAAAATAATGTAATTCCAGCCAAAATGATGCAATCTTCTTTCAAAAGTCTGAGTGATGTAATTCCGGCGGAAAGACGCAATCTTCACTTTAAGCGTCTGAATGATGTAATACTGGCCGAAAGGATGCATTGTTCACTCAAAAGTCTGAGTGATGTAATTCCATCTGAAAGGTTGCACTCTTCACTCCAAGTGTCAGAATGATGTAATTCGACCGAAAGGTTGCAGTCTTCATTTAAAAGTACGATTGATGTAATTTCAGCCGAAAGGCTATAGTGTTCACTACAAGTGTAAGAATGACGTTATTCTGGCCGAACGACTGCAATCTTCATTCAAAAGTCCGAGTGATGTTATTCCAGCCAAAAGGATGCAATCTTCACTCCAAGTGTTATAATGATGTAATTCTGACTGAAAAGTTAACATCTTCTTCCAAATGTCTGAGTGATGTAATTCTCATCGAAAAGTTGTAGTATTCAATCCAAAGTCATAGTGATGTATTTCCGGCCAAAAGGTTGCAGTCTTTACTCCAAGTTCCGAGTGATGTAATTCCGATCGAAAGATTATAGTCTTCATTCCAAGTGTCGAATGATCTACTATAGCAGTAATGGTTTAAGTCTTCATTCCAAAATCGAGTGATGTATTTTCGGCCGAAAGGTTGCAGTCTTCACTCCAAGTGTTAAAATAATGTAATTCCAGCCAAAATGATGCAATCTTCATTCAAAAGTCTGAGTGATGTATTTCCGGCGGAAAGACGCAATCTTCACTTTAGCGTCTGAATGATGTAATATCGGCCGAAAGGATGCGTTGTTCACTCAAAAGTCCGAGTGATGTAATTCCATCCGAAAGGTTGCGCCTTCACTCCAAGTGTCGAATGATGTAATTCGACCGAAAGGTTGCGCCTTCATTTAAAAGTACGATTGATGTAATTTCAGCCGAAAGGCTATAGTGTTCACTACAAGTGTAAGAATGACGTTATTCTGGCCGAACGACTGCAATCTTCATTCAAAAGTCCGAGTGATGTTATTCCAGCCAAAAGGATGCAATCTTCACTCCAAGTGTTATAATGATGTAATTTCGATCGAAAAGTTAACATCTTCTTCCAAATGTCTGAGTGATGTAATTCTCATCGAAAAGTTGTAGTATTCAATCCAAAGTCATAGTGATGTATTTCCGGCCAAAAGGTTGCAGTCTTTACTCCAAGTTCCGAGTGATGTAATTCCGATAGAAAGATTATAGTCTTCATTCCAAGTGTCAGAATGATCTTACTATAGCAGAATGGTTTAAGTCTTCATTCCAAAATCTGAGTGATGTAATTTCGGCCGAAAGGTTGCAGTCTTCACTCCAAGTGTCAAAATAATGTAATTCCACCAAAATGATGCAATCTTCATTCAAAAGTCCGAGTGATGTAATTCCGGCGGAAAGACGCAATCTTCACTTTAAGCGTCCGAATGATGTAATACCGGCCGAAAGGACAAGTGTTCACTCAAAAGTCCGAGTGATGTAATTCCATCTGAAAGGTTGCAGTCTTCACTCCAAGTGTCAGAATGATGTAATTCGACCGAAAGGTTGCAGTCTTCATTTAAAAGTACGATTGATGTAATTTCAGCCGAAAGGCTATAGTGTTCACTACAAGTGTAAGAATGACGTTATTCTGGCCGAACGACTGCAATCTTCATTCAAAAGTCCGAGTGATGTTATTCCAGCCAAAAGGATGCAATCTTCACTCCAAGTGTTATAATGATGTAATTCTGACTGAAAAGTTAACATCTTCTTCCAAATGTCTGAGTGATGTAATTCTCATCGAAAAGTTGTAGTATTCAATCCAAAGTCATAGTGATGTATTTCCGGCCAAAAGGTTGCAGTCTTTACTCCAAGTTCCGAGTGATGTAATTCCGATCGAAAGATTATAGTCTTCATTCCAAGTGTCAGAATGATCTTACTATAGCAGAATGGTTTAAGTCTTCATTCCAAAATCTGAGTGATGTATTTTCGGCCGAAAGGTTGCAGTCTTCACTCCAAGTGTTAAAATAATGTAATTCCAGCCAAAATGATGCAATCTTCATTCAAAAGTCTGAGTGATGTAATTCGCGGAAAGACGCAATCTTCACTTTAAGCGCGTTCGAATGATGTAATATCGGCCGAAAGGATGCAAAAGTGTTCACTCAAAAGTCCGAGTGATGTAATTCCATCCGAAAGGTTGCGCCTTCACTCCAAGTGTCGAATGATGTAATTCGACCGAAAGGTTGCGCCTTCATTTAAAAGTACGATTGATGTAATTTCAGCCGAAAGGCTATAGTGTTCACTACAAGTGTAAGAATGACGTTATTCTGGCCGAACGACTGCAATCTTCATTCAAAAGTCCGAGTGATGTTATTCCAGCCAAAAGGATGCAATCTTCACTCCAAGTGTTATAATGATGTAATTTCGATCGAAAAGTTAACATCTTCTTCCAAATGTCCGAGTGATGTAATTCTCATCGAAAAGTTGTAGTATTCAATCCAAAGTCATAGTGATGTATTTCCGGCCAAAAGGTTGCGCCTTTACTCCAAGTTCCGAGTGATGTAATTCCGATCGAAAGATTATAGTCTTCATTCCAAGTGTCAGAATGATCTTACTATAGCAGAATGGTTTAAGTCTTCATTCCAAAATCTGAGTGATGTAATTTCGGCCGAAAGGTTGCAGTCTTCACTCCAAGTGTCAAAATAATGTAATTCCATCCAAAATGATGCAATCTTCATTCAAAAGTCTGAGTGATGTAATTCCGGCGGAAAGACGCAATCTTCACTTTAAGCGTCTGAATGATGTAATACTGGCCGAAAGGATGCAAGTGTTCACTCAAAAGTCTGAGTGATGTAATTCCATCTGAAAGGTTGCAGTCTTCACTCCAAGTGTCAGAATGATGTAATTCGACCGAAAGGTTGCAGTCTTCATTTAAAAGTACGATTGATGTAATTTCAGCCGAAAGGCTATAGTGTTCACTACAAGTGTAAGAATGACGTTATTCTGGCCGAACGACTGCAATCTTCATTCAAAAGTCCGAGTGATGTTATTCCAGCCAAAAGGATGCAATCTTCACTCCAAGTGTTATAATGATGTAATTCTGACTGAAAAGTTAACATCTTCTTCCAAATGTCTGAGTGATGTAATTCTCATCGAAAAGTTGTAGTATTCAATCCAAAGTCATAGTGATGTATTTCCGGCCAAAAGGTTGCAGTCTTTACTCCAAGTTCCGAGTGATGTAATTCCGATCGAAAGATTATAGTCTTCATTCCAAGTGTCAGAATGATCTTACTATAGCAGAATGGTTTAAGTCTTCATTCCAAAATCTGAGTGATGTAATTTCGGCCGAAAGGTTGCAGTCTTCACTCCAAGTGTCAAAATAATGTAATTCCAGCCAAAATGATGCAATCTTCTTTCAAAAGTCCGAGTGATGTAATTCGGCGGAAAGACGCAATCTTCACTTTAAGCGTCCGAATGATGTAATACCGGCCGAAAGGATGCGTGTTCACTCAAAAGTCCGAGTGATGTAATTCCATCCGAAAGGTTGCGCCTTCACTCCAAGTGTCGAATGATGTAATTCGACCGAAAGGTTGCGACTTCATTTAAAAGTACGATTGATGTAATTTCAGCCGAAAGGCTATAGTGTTCACTACAAGTGTAAGAATGACGTTATTCTGGCCGAACGACTGCAATCTTCATTCAAAAGTCCGAGTGATGTTATTCCAGCCAAAAGGATGCAATCTTCACTCCAAGTGTTATAATGATGTAATTCTGACTGAAAAGTTAACATCTTCTTCCAAATGTCTGAGTGATGTAATTCTCATCGAAAAGTTGTAGTATTCAATCCAAAGTCATAGTGATGTATTTCCGGCCAAAAGGTTGCAGTCTTTACTCCAAGTTCCGAGTGATGTAATTCCGATCGAAAGATTATAGTCTTCATTCCAAGTGTCAGAATGATCTTACTATAGCAGAATGGTTTAAGTCTTCATTCCAAAATCTGAGTGATGTAATTTCGGCCGAAAGGTTGCAGTCTTCACTCCAAGTGTCAAAATAATGTAATTCCAGCCAAAATGATGCAATCTTCATTCAAAAGTCTGAGTGATGTATTTCCGGCGGAAAGACGCAATCTTCACTTTAAGCGTCTGAATGATGTAATACTGGCCGAAAGGATGCAATGTTCACTCAAAAGTCTGAGTGATGTAATTCCATCTGAAAGGTTGCAGTCTTCACTCCAAGTGTCAGAATGATGTAATTCGACCGAAAGGTTGCAGTCTTCATTTAAAAGTACGATTGATGTAATTTCAGCCGAAAGGCTATAGTGTTCACTACAAGTGTAAGAATGACGTTATTCTGGCCGAACGACTGCAATCTTCATTCAAAAGTCCGAGTGATGTTATTCCAGCCAAAAGGATGCAATCTTCACTCCAAGTGTTATAATGATGTAATTCTGACTGAAAAGTTAACATCTTCTTCCAAATGTCTGAGTGATGTAATTCATCTCATCGAAAAGTTGTAGTATTCAATCCAAAGTCATAGTGATGTATTTCCGGCCAAAAGGTTGCAGTCTTTACTCCAAGTTCCGAGTGATGTAATTCCGATCGAAAGATTATAGTCTTCATTCCAAGTGTCAGAATGATCTTACTATAGCAGAATGGTTTAAGTCTTCATTCCAAAATCTGAGTGATGTAATTTCGGCCGAAAGGTTGCAGTCTTCACTCCAAGTGTCAAAATAATGTAATTCCAGCCAAAATGATGCAATCTTCATTCAAAAGTCTGAGTGATGTAATTCCGGCGGAAAGACGCAATCTTCACTTTAAGCGTCTGAATGATGTAATACTGGCCGAAAGGATGCAGTGTTCACTCAAAAGTCTGAGTGATGTAATTCCATCTGAAAGGTTGCAGTCTTCACTCCAAGTGTCAGAATGATGTAATTCGACCGAAAGGTTGCAGTCTTCATTTAAAAGTTTGATTGATGTAATTTCAGCCGAAAGGCTATAGTGTTCACTACAAGTGTAAGAATGACGTTATTCGGCCGAACGACCGCAATCTTCATTCAAAAGTCCGAGTGATGTTATTCCAAGCCAAAAGGATGCAATCTTCACTCCAAGTGTTATAATGATGTAATTCTGACTGAAAAGTTAACATCTTCTTCCAAATGTCTGAGTGATGTAATTCTCATCGAAAAGTTGTAGTATTCAATCCAAAGTCATAATGATGTATTTCCGGCCAAAAGGTTGCAGTCTTTACTCCAAGTTCCGAGTGATGTAATTCCGATAGAAAGATTATAGTCTTCATTCCAAGTGTCAGAATGATCTAACTATAGCAGAATGGTTTAAGTCTTCATTCCAAAATCTGAGTGATGTAATTTCGGCCGAAAGGTTGCAGTCTTCACTCCAAGTGTCAAAATAATGTAATTCCAGCCAAAATGATGCAATCTTCATTCAAAAGTCCGAGTGATGTATTCCGCGGAAAGACGCAATCTTCACTTTAAGCGTCTGAATGATGTAATACTGGCCGAAAGGATGCAGTGTTCACTCAAAAGTCTGAGTGATGTAATTCCATCTGAAAGGTTGCAGTCTTCACTCCAAGTGTCAGAATGATGTAATTCGACCGAAAGGTTGCAGTCTTCATTTAAAAGTACGAGTGATGTAATTTCAGCCGAAAGGCTATAGTGTTCACTACAAGTGTAAGAATGACGTAATTCGGCCGAACGACCGCAATCTTCATTCAAAAGTCCTAGTGATGTTATTCCAGCCAAAAGGATGCAATATTCACTCCAAGTGTTATAATGATGTAATTCTAACTGAAAAGTTAAAGTATTCTTTCAAATGTTTGAGTGATGTAATTCTCGCTGAAAGGTTGTAGTCTTCAATCCAATAGGTTGAATGATGTATTTCCGTACAAAAGGTTACAGTCTTTATTCCAAGGTCCGAGTGATGTAATTCCGGTCGAAAGATTGTAGTCTTCATTCCAAGTGTCAGAATGATGTTATTCCATCCAAAAGGATGCAATCTTCATTCAAATACAAGGTGGCAATAGGGGTCCCACACTTCCAGTCATATCTAGGCTCCTAAAACTGAGATTGAGCACTATTGGAAAACCGAGGTAGATGCCTAGGGAACTGCTTCCTGGAGCTACCTGATGCTTCCCCAAAAGACCCAACTGATATGGCCCTCTTAGTCAATTCCCTCTCTGTATCTCTATCATCTCGGAACTAATGCTTACGGTCCTCGACACTCTGAGAATATGCATGTACCCTTCCAATATCCAATGTCCCTATTCTGGGAGGTTGTCATACATTCGCCATTTTGATGCGGATCCTAACCTGATACAAATCGATGAACTCAAGCCCTCATCGTATCCACGATATTCGAGGCATACCTAGCCATAGAATCAAAAGGCAAACTGTAATCTCGAATGCTCTTACCGCTCTCCTTGTGGTTTAATAAGCGCTCTACCATGGCCTCTCATACCTCTAATGGAAAATAATGATCAAAAAAATCATCTGCAAACTCTTCTCATATCGCGGGAAGTACATCTGGATCTCAGGATCGCTCCCAAGCCGCATACCACATAATAGCCACATCTGGTAAACCAAATAAGGCCAACTCGACAGCCTATGTATCCGAAGCATGTATAACCATCAATACTCTCTGCATCTGATCAATAAAGTCTAGTAGGTCTGCGCCTGGATCGATACCGGTAACACTGGGGCTTAATGCAAGGAATTCTCGGGTCTTAGGGCTCCCTATACCATCAAAAGACCCAACACAAGTGGAACCCCGTATCTACCATTATTTTGAAGTGACTATCTGTGCAAATAACTGCACAACACTTGTCATACCCTGCTATGAAGACTCAGACGGAGGAACCGGATTCTGTGGAACTAGGGGTACTGGAGCTATGACACCTCCTCTAATCTCTTCCTATGGGGGTGGAACAGGTGATACGTGGGAATATGACTCTCCCTGGACCTTAACTCTATCAACTTGGACGGGTATGGAATTATTAGTACCTTCACCTCTATCAGAACCGGCTCGATGACTAACAGTAGCTCTCATTGTAACTAGCATGATTGTAAAAGGAATAGAGTAGGAACTAGACTCAAAATCTTGTAACTCAACTATATAGCACGATCTATGAAGTGAAATAACAGTAACCATCCCTAGATGTCCGACAGCCTCTTATTTATAAGTGTGGTGCACAACACACCCATAAACAAGACTTTACTTGACACGGCTCATAGACTCTCTAGAACTGACCTGCTCTCAATACTAAGTTTGTCACACCCCAAACTAGAGGGTTTGGCTGGCACTCGGTGCCATACCGGCTCGAGCGTACCACACTGATAACTCCTACTAAGGTGGTCTAATCAGAACCTGCGGCATGAACACACAGCACCCCCGGCAAAAGGGACGTCAATACGAAAGAAATGTATCGGTATGTAAAGCATGAATAGCAATATGAAAATATAAGTTGTAAAGATAAGCATAAAAGCAAATTGATACTCTGTTAATATGCGTGCCCTGTAGGGCAAACAATGGAACTCTGAAACGGTACTGAGTCCTTGGTATAGCAGTTTTGTTTTATAAACTACCCTTGGCTTATATCCCGAGGTGTAATAAGTCACCTCCTCAAGTGATGTTGCATATATAAGTGCCTTCACGACCGATTATAGCGCGGCGCGGTGTGTATAATGTATATGTATAACTTCCTACTGGCTGATTGCAATGGTGATGTGAATATTGTATATATATGTATATAACTTCCCAACGACATTGGTTCTTTGGTGTGAATAATATACTGTGATAACAATGGCACTAATGACCTCTTTGAAACTCAGAACCCTTTGACTTTACTTTGGAACAACTCTTTGTCGACTTTGTCGAATAACTCATTGGAACACTCATTTCCGTAGGATTATGATATTGTGGACAAACAACCAACCAACAATGACTATGAGTACAACAATAATAAGAAGCAACTCCCGACAAGAGATAAAGATACTAGGGATTGAATTTGTGGAAAAGAAGGCAATTAATCTTCTCCATATTAGCAACATGAAGCCAACATCTTTAAAGTAACTTTGAATAATATGAATATTTATATTATCCGTCGGGCTAATCTATTTTTTATCTATGTTAAATATGAGTGGGTCGGGTAATTCATCTATTTTTATTTAACCTATTTTTGATCCGCCCATATCCGATTCGATGTGCCCCTTTGTCACCCCTAGGCGAAACTGTAGGAATGGTCTAGAAATATTTTTTCTTCCTATTATGGGGATTTGGAGGGTTGTACATATAGGAGAAATGCTTGTACCTTGTGAAGTTGTGGGGGTGGTTGTAAAGAAGAAGAAGCTGATAGTTGGATGAAGAGGAACAAGGGTTGAGTCTTCTAAAAATGGGTTTGAGTTAAAGGGTTGGATTGTGAATGAATTTGAGTTTAATTATAAGTGGATCAATAAACATAATGCCACATATTTAATTAAAAAATTCAGATATTCTACATCAGCTTACGTTAAAAAGGAAGGTAAATTTTATACTGTTGGAAATTTGCCTTTGGCGGGGAGATGCGTCCACCCATATTTGATGAATTAAACACTAGTGTTCCGCATGTTGGAGACCTTGTCTCTTCGCACATGCATGATCTATGAAGTGAGTAGATGACCGTAGGGCCAAGAATCGTCAAATTTCGTTGAGAAATGAAAGAGATATTGGTCCACGAAGTAAGGTGTTTGAGGCATGGAAATGTGGTGTGAGACAAATTTAACACATCGGTGGGAATAGGAAGAATTGCTCTCTATATAAGTCTCTAATTGGTAAAGGGTTTGGGACCCCAAGGGGTATCCCATGTGTTTAAAGGAGGGAGGACCTAGATGTTCTTGGGTTCATGGCTAAGCCCATACGCGCGCCGCTGCCGCCCGCCCATCCTGTCCGGTCCGGTCTCGGGCTCGGGTTTCGGGTCACGGGTCACAGGTCACAGGTTGTGGGCTGTGGGGACTTTCTGATATTATCTTTTTAGACCAGAGAACTCTGCCAGATGTACAGTTTGATCCCTAGAGTTTTATATGTACAGTTTGTACCTGAATTCTTTCATATGTACAGTTTGGTCCCTGAAGTTTCAATATTTACAGTTTGGTCCCCAGAGTTTATGGAGACTTTCTGCCTACCGTTGGACTGCGTTTTGGAGCATTAACCAGCCATTACTTGGCTGATTAACTCTCCATTAACAGCCCATTACTTGGGCAATTGAGCAGCCTCATTCATGACCATAAACCACCCTTAAATCAGCCTCTCTAATGCCATTAACAGCCCTCACTTAATGGCCATTACAGCCTTGTTTGTGGCTGTTGGGATGCCCTCCTACATGCTATATATTGAGCTATTTTTTGGCTCAATTCGTGAGAGAATAAGAGAAAAAAAAACGTGACTGAAATTCAGCACAAAATAGTGAGCAAAACAACCACAAAATAGCACAAAACACAGCTCAAAACAGTGAGCAAACTGTGATGAAAAACAGTGACCAAACCCTCACATATACACAAGATATACACTACAAAGACACACTATATACACAGAGACAAAAGAGAAGAGTAAAAAGAAACTCTTCCTTCCTATTCCATATCTTTAGCAAGTCGAGTCATATTTGTTTTCTTCGTCAGGCTCAACCTATTGGCTTTGTAGCGTTGAGATTAAAGTGTTGTTTTATCTTGGGAGACTATTGCCCGCTAACGTAAAAGCATATATACGGGGCAATCTTGTATTAAGGACAGAGGGCTATCACTCGACTCAACACACAACGTTGTAACCATCCAGATTTAGTTGTTTCTTGATTTCAGGTTATCAAGATTCAAGACACACAAACTTGCGGCAGTTTTGAAGATTGGCGTATTTGTTCAACAAGATTCAATTTCGAAGATTGAATATTTGTTCATCCTTTCGAATACTTGTAATAGTTATTTACTTCCCGTACTGCTTTATAAAGTACCATAGAGTACCAACATATACTTTTTTTAAAATTACATAGGGGGTAGGGGAAGGGTAAATGGAGAGGGGATTACAATGTGGAGATTCGTACCCTCACCAATAAGGTGAAAGTTCAGGTAGTCAACCAATTGAGCTACTAGATCTCTACGAAATTTAGGACTTAAATTTAATATTGAGGACATTTTTATCCAAATAGGTGGAAGGAGGGGTGATTTTGATCCAATAGGTGGAAGGATGATATTTTGGAACCATTTCTAATATGTTAAGGGCAATTTTTAACCCTTTTCCTTTTATTTATTTATCGTAAACCCAACCCGTCAACTATTGTGGAAAATCCATCTATTTTTCTACACCCAAAATGGTGAAGTGGAGGACTAGCTAATAGGTTAACGGGATAGTAAGCAACCATTATGGGTGGACGCGACCCAATAACAATTCTCCAACATCTCCCTCTCACACATAAGGGAGTGCTTATGCTTCACTAAACTAAGAAAAGCATATTAATTCTCTTGCATTATTTCATACTCCCTCCATCCCATTTTAAGTGTCTTACTTTTCTTTTTGGTCTGTTCCAAAAAGAAGACGAGGGGAAATGTAATATGAATGGGTCAAATAATTGCAAACGTAACACATGTTGTACACAATTACAGTCTCTTAACCATATGAAATGATCATTAAATTAACTTGGAAAAAATGTGGTAATTGAACGGTTTACTGGTAAAATTTGGGGTTCAGAAAACCCCGACGAGTAGCAAAAAGGAGGGATGCAGGGGAGAAGAGAATATTGATGGACTAATTATATTAATAAGTTTCTATCATTACCCATTTACCCATAGAAGTCTGAAGCCTAAAGTACAATCTGGACCCAGAAAGAAGGCACATTGAGATTCAAAATAACTATATAATGCATCATATTATTTATTCTTACATATAGTACATATGTAACATCTTTCACGAAACTACAAAGCAGCCAAGGTTTACTTACTAAAACTTTTTCAAATACAGGCCACTTGAACTATGCGACAAGGGAGGAGAAATAGAATAGTGTATTTTATCAAGTACACATCCATTTATTTATATCAACGTCCAGATAAGAGAGAGGCTCTGGAACATCCTCATTCTGTTTCTCGTTGATAGTGAATATATTTATATATATTCACCGTAAATTCTATAATATTTTGTAATTAATTTTTTAGTGTAATTATGTAAAAGAGATCCTTATTCCATTAGGAATACAATTGTATACACTATATATATTGTATTAACGAACGGACTCCACAAAAGGAGATTTACACTATTCTACATGGTATCAAGAACCAAAAATTCCTAACCCTATTCCCGCCCCCTTTCTTTCTTCTCTTCCGACCCCAAACCCTACCCGAAACAGCCGATATACACTGTATATGGCTGATATACAGGACATGCCACCATATACTGCTCGTATACAGTGATATACGACATCTCTAAAGTTGTATACAACTGATATACCCTCTCTGTCATCATATACTACCCGTATACAGCAATATACATCCTTCTTACCTTCTTTTTTCTCCAGCAGGTCGTATACTCCTGGTATACAGCTGGTATACAGCTGGTATACAGCAGTTCTACACCCTTTTGTTTCCCTCTCTCCAGCAGGTTGTATACCCCTGGTATACAGCAGTTCTACACCCTTTTATTTCTCTACCAAATCTCGGATACCCTCATGGCATCACCCGCAGCCCACATATCTTCTTCCGCCTCCTCTTCCTCAACACCCGATGTCACGACCCAAATCGGAGGGCCATGACGGGCACCCGAAACCTACTTGTCAGGCATAGATTATCATACAACTAACAGCTAACCAAAATCCACAATGGCCACAAGGGTCGTTACCGAGTATTCGGCTGACATATATATCACAGGCGACAGGACCTTACTCGACTACTATACACAGGACATCTGTCTACAAGCCTCTAAATAATACATGACATGGAAAGCCAATAGTCCTGGGTCAAGCTATTTTCCTTAATCAACCTCTACTAAAGTAAATGAATGATCCACAAGGTCGGGACAGGGCCCCGCCATACCCATATGTATATGAAAAATACCATACCATGACTAGACTGCAACTCTGAATCAAGTAGAGTACTCCAATATCCGCTGAACCAGCAATCTACTAGAGCAAACTGTCACCCTCTTTAACTGAACCTGCGGGCATGAAACACATCGTCTCCCGACAAAAGGGACGTCAGGACGACTGATGTACTGAGTATGTCAGGCATAATAAATAACATAACAAAGATACATAACAACCTGCAATTGAAACAGGCGACACAACTCGCCAACAGAAACAACCGATAGTAACAGCTGACAACAGTGAATGCCTCTGAGGGCCCTAATACATATGCCTAAATGTCATGCGCAAAGCAAATGCGGTATACATATAAATATTGGCCACACAAGGGCATCTTCTCTTCCATAACAGCCTCTGTGGGCATCATTTCATTATCATATTGGCCACACAAGGGCATCAATGTTGGCCTTACATGGGCATCTTCCTTTTCGTGATATCTGTACCAGCTGCAGGTGGTGATGTGTATATATCGCCTTTCCCTTTTTCCCATCCCCTACATATATATTGATACCATATAGTATTGTATATAACACATGTGGATCCAGGGTAATACATGAATATAATGCAAATGAAAATGCATGAATAACAATAAAATATTCTGAATTTATCTGTTGACATAATATCCTTGTACCTTCGGCTTACATTGGAAATATTAACATCTTTCCCACATACCTCAATAAGGATTTAGGAACATATTTAGGCATGCTTTCAACATAGGAATCAATAACATGCACATTCTTAACTACTAAGAGCAGAATAATTTATAGAACAATATTATGGTTACGTTTCGTTACATTGAACATGCCAAAAGAAAAAATTAGTTGCCATAACATACCTTCAATGCTGAACATCTACTAACGGTGTCGGGATCAGCCTCCTCTACACCTTAATCTTAAATAAGTTGAGACCAGTTCGCTCTACCCCGAACTTTTACGAAACCAGCGGCTACAACAACGTGAAATGTAGTACAAGATTGTTGTGTAAGATTGCTGCTCAATTGACGGGATTAGGTGCTGCTAAAGAGCAAATATGTTCCTGTTAAATGTTGCTTTATTGCTGCTCAACTTCTTCTTCCTCAACAAGATAACAAAGTTTTTTGGTCACTTCATTGTTAAGAACAAAATTTCTAAAACGATGCTTCTATAATCACTAAGTCACGTTGCTGCCCTTCCCATTAATCTACAGCATATGTGAATCTATTTGTGAAATGTCTCCACTAGAGATAAGTAGTACAACCTATTTAATGAAAGAAAATATCAATTTTTTATGACCATTTACCATTTACACGTGGCCTTTATTGGGTCATATCCAACGACACTAAGAAAAAAAGTGCCACTTTATTCTTATAAGTGCATACTCGTGTTGCCACCTGCCACTATTCTACATCACTTATCCAATAATTCTATTTAACCAATTACACATGTAATTAATTCTTGATCTCCATTTATGTAAATAATAATCACTTTAATACACTTCATATATCCATTATTATGATCAAGTGATATAACACTAGTCTGTAGCCTCCTTCGGTACACATAAAATATTACTTTCCAATTCCATCATCATACTTGTTAAGTCCAAAATTATTTCGGGGTTTTATCCTTTTATATACTCAGCTTCTTTATTTGTATACGTCTAGCGATTGAAATCATGACCCGAAAGTACGGGATGTTACACCCGATGTCACAAATCCTCCTCGTGAAAATTGGGCCAACAATACAAGCGGACCACTGCCTTGGCCACTATACGGTAACTGGGCCTCACCTTCCGACAATGTTCCAATAGCCCATGCCCAACAGTTTTAGTAGGCTCAGCCGAGGCCCAACATCTTGGGAGCCCATCCAGCAGCTCGCCAGGCAATCCCAATCCATCAGGTTCATTACACATTAGCCCAGCAACCGATAACAGGCCTTACCCCAACGACCTTGGGAACAACTTTCGGTTCTTACAATATTCAGCAGCCTAATGATATATGGTATATGGATACAGGCGCCATGTCTCACCTCACCAACAATTTTGGTAATCTTCTTCAACTGCGTAACTTAATACTTCTCAATCTATTATGGTCAGAAATGGTCATCTCATTCTAATTCAAGTGTCTGGCCACACACTAACTCCACCACCGCAACCCCACTACTCCCTTAAACATGTCCTATATGCCCATAACATTATCAAGAACCTAATCTCTATTAGAAAATTTGTCACTGATAATTCTGTATCTATTGATTTCGACCCGTTTGATTTTTCTGTAAAGGACCTACATATGGGGAAACTTCTTACGAGTTGCAATAGTGTGGGGGACCTCTATCCTTTCCTATCCACGCCCACTGCCAGTGTCCATCCTTCCACATCTCTAGCTGACATCTCCTCGTCAACGTGACATAGTAGACTAGAAAATCCTGGAGCTCATATTTATTATTTTCTTAGAAACCGCAATTTAATTAAATGTAATAAAGGGAACCTTGCCCAAAATTGCTATTCTTGTCATCTAGGAAAGCATGTTAGACTTCCATTTACGTCATCGTCGAGTATTATTTTTTCTCCCTTTGATATTATTCATGCAGATTTATGGACCTCTCCTATTACTAGCAAATTGGGTCATAAATATTATTTAATACTCTTTGATGATTTTTCTCACTTCCTATGGGTCTATCCACTCTATTTTAAATTTCAGGTCTACTCCAAGTTTCTGGAATTTCGTACGTATCTTAAAACACAATTTGAAAAATAAATAAAAAAGTTTCAATGTGACAATGGTCGTGAGTTTAACAATTCTCTCTTTCATAAATTATGCGCGGCTAATGGCATGGTTTTTCGTTTCTCCTGCCCCCATACTTCCCCTCAAAATGGTAAAGCCGAATAAATTCTTCGCACCATTAATAATATGATTTGTACCTTACTTTTTCATGCCTCTCTTCCCCCTTAACTTTTGGGTATATGAATTAAAATTGTAGAATACCTTCTTAACATACTACCTACACGTACACTCCAAAATAGGACCCCTACCGAGTTCCTATTTCATCGAATCCCTACCTATGATCATCTTTGGATTTTCGGTTGTCTCTGCTACCCAAATCTTTCCTCCACCATCCCTCATAAATTAGCACCCCGTTCCACTTTGTGTGTCTTCTTAGGGTTCCCGTCAAATTATAGGGGGGGTACCTATGCTATAACGTGTCCACATGCAAAATCATAGTCTCACGTCATGTCATGTTTGAGGAGGATGTGTTTTCATTTGCCAACATCCACCAACTCCGACCCATTGATTACGGATTCCTTGATGACCCGGACACCTCACCTCTAGTCCAAAATGCACTACAATATCCATAACCTCCAGCTATACTGCCACCACCACCACCAGATACAACAACCCCACATGTCCCGTCATACCACGTCCCTACCCTAACCTCTCTGTCGACTCATCCCCCAGCCCTACCTATCCCATCGACCAGTGCCCCCGCCCCAACCACACTGCCTCCCGAAATTCCCACCCCATTGCCCTTTCCTTCCGTCGGTTCACCTGTCACGCTGCCTCACCCTACTACCCTGCTACCCTGCCTATCGTCCTGCTAGTCCCCTCCCAACCAAACTGCCTGACACCAAGCCAGTCACCACCCTGTCCCACTACCCAACCAATGTCTATCCCATCGTATCAAATGGAAACCCATGCACAACACGGGATTTTCAAACTAAAAGTTCACTTTAACATATCCACCCAAATTATCACACCCATTTCTAAAAATCCATAATTAGCCGAACTTGATCCAAATTGGAATGTGGCCATACGTGAGGAGTTTAATGCATTGACTAATCAGAACACTTGGATCTTGTCCCAAAACCAGAGAGGGTGAATGTGATTCGATGTATGTGGCTCTATTGTCACATATTCAGAGATAGTGGTGAGCTTGAACGCCATAAGGAGAAATTTGTAGCCAATGGTACAGGTCAGCATAAGGGGGTTGATTATGGTGAGACTTTTAGTCCGGTGGTCAACCATCCACTATTCGCACAGTGTTGAGCATAGCTATGGGGAAGAATTGGCCTATTCACCAGCTTGATGTCAAAAATGCTTTCTTATATGAGATTTGAAAGAAACTGTTTATTTGCATCAACCGCCTGGATTTGTGCATCCGGAGGTTCCTCATTATTTTTATCGTCTTCGTAAGTCATTATATGGTTTGAAATAATCCTCTAGGGCTTGGTATGAGAGGTTTGCTACATATATCATACAGATCGGGTTCGTGTGCAACAAGAGTGAATGATCACTCTTTATTTTTTATCGAGGTACTGACATGACTTATCTTCTTTTATATATGGATGATATTGGTCTAACAACTTCTTTGATACACTGAAACACGAGATCATTGCTCTGCTCAAGTCCAAATTTGGTATGACAGATTTGGGTAAGTTGAGTTATTTTTTAGCGATATCAGTTACCAGATCCACACATACCATGTTCTTGTGTCGGCATAAGTATGCAGAGGAGATTGTCTACAGGGCTAAAATGGAAAATTGCAAGATTATACCCACTCCTGTCAACTCAAAGTCAAAACTCAGTTCAGATAACGGGGATCTGGTCAGCGATCCCTCTCTTTATAGGAGTCTCATAGGTGCTCTTCAGTATCTCACATTCACTCGGCCCGATATTGCATATGCAGTTTAACAGGTGTGCTTATTCATGCACGTTCCTAAGGAGTCTCACTTTAGAGCTCTTAAGTGTATCATTAGGTACGTTAAGGGCACTCTTGACTATGGACTACATCTATATCCCTCTGCACCGACTAGGTTGCTCTTTTACACAGACGCTAATTAGGCAAGTTGTACGGACACCCGCGGCTCTACGTCTGGATATTGTGTCTTTCTAGGGGATAATATTATTTCGTGGTCTGCCAAGAGGCAAGCCACGATTTCCCATTCGAGTGTAGAAGCATAATATACAGGTGTTGCGAACATTGTTGCTGAGCTATGTTGGCTCCGAAATCTCCTTCTTGAGCTTCATTGTCCCTTACGTAGAACATCTTTGGTTTACTGTGATAACATATCTGTTGTCTACTTATCTCATAACCCGGTTCAGCATCAGCGAACCAAGCATATTGAGATAGATATTCACTTTGTTCGAGAGAAGGTTGCAATGAGTCACTTTAGGGTGTTGCGTGTTTCCTTCTTCATATCAATACACAGATATCTTCACCAAGGGGCTTCCTCGGCAACTGTTCTTAGACTTCAGATCCAGTCTCAACGTCTGGCCTCCTCCCACTCCGACTGAGGGGGTGTGATAGTAAATATATTTATATATATTCACCATATATTCTGTAATATTTTGTAATTAATATTTTAGTGTAATTACGTAAAGTAGAGATCCTTATTCCATTTAGACTACAATTGTACACACTATATATATTGTACTAATGAACGGACTCCGCTCAAGGAGATTTACGCTCTACTCAAAAGTCCATGTGACTATGTTAATCCAAAGGCTGGCCAACCGCCGTCGATGGCTGACCAGGGATCGGAGCAGCCATTAACGACTATGTTAGGGTTAGGTTTTGAATGAGAGAGAAGAGATGGATCAATCAAGCATTTGGATCAAATGCATGAGTTTATGTGCTATTTTGCCTTGCTTTCAAATTTATCTGTGATATCTTGCATTATTTATTTGTAACTAACGTACTTACGTCATTTGTCTATGAGTTTTTCTAATCTTAAATAGGGGGTCGATTCGTATCATGTCACGCTGGCATACTTCATCAGATCAAAAGTTGTGACAACATCCCTTTACGAAAAAACAAAAAGACAATGACTAGTACTTCAAACAACGAGCGTAACAAGAATGCACTTATCATATGGGACCCAGTATCCCCGGACCCAAAGGAGGCATCACATCATGAGGATATGATCTCCATTTTATTTGTGAAAGTTGTTGACCTTCAAACGAAGGTTACCAGGGCTGAAATAGCCAACGTCGCCAAGGAAATGCCCATTGAAACAAGGAGGCCTCATCCGCCATTTCCATCTTTGAATTCCCCGTTACCCGGCCACTTTCCTACTTACTTTGGTGGAACCATGCCACCTACCCAAAATCCACTCACAATCGAATTCCCATATTGGCACCTCCTACCATACTCCACCGCCCAATAATGCAACCCAAATACCTGAAACTTCTTACTCGGGGCCTTCGTATCAAGAACCGCCGCCTACCCATACAAACCCATTTTTGGCATATTTAGATGACTACGATGTGCAAATTGGAGGCTAAGTTTTAATATTAGTTTATTTTATTTGAAAATTGCTTTCTATTATTCAGAAAAAAGTAATTTAGAAGAATAGTAATTTGTGTTTGGCCAAATAATCTAAGGAATACTTTTTGTTACTATTACATAGATAGTTTATGTTTGGCCAATCGTTAGAAAAAGTACTTTCGAGTGTTAATTTACGAAAAAGAACATGTAACAATTTACTTTATAATTAATATTATTTAATTAAAAAATTAGTATGAGAGACTTTAATTATATTTTTTGAATTCATTTAATTGTTGTAAAACTAAAATCACATAAACTATAGAGAGGGAGAAATTTAATGGAACTTCGGTAATCGATGTGACGTCATAATGCATGAGGTAGCGAATACTTTGGCAAGTATAAATTCTTACTAAGGATAATGTCCTGATATAATTAAAAAAACTCCTACTTTCTCTTCTAAGGAAAAATTACTTTTTTTTCAATTTCTTCTTCATAGTTGATAACTAGTTCACTGCTATTTAAAAACACTTTTTTATAAGTTTGATCAAATATACTACAAACTAGATGTAAAAAGCCCGTTAGACATGTTATGGTAAGAATGTCTTAATCTCCCTTGGAGAGTCTTTTTCATTAATACAAATATATATAGTATGTACAATGTTGAACACTAATTGAATAAGGATCCTATATTTATCATAATTATACATTACTATTAATTACAAAATATATGACGAATATATGGTAATATTCGTTAATACACCCCCTCAGTCGGAGCAGGAGGAAGCCGGACGTTGAGACTGGATCTGAAGTCTAGAAATAACTGTCTAGAAAGTCCTTTAGTGAAGATATTTGTATACTAATACAAAGAATGCACATTCAACACCTTAACATGACCTATACCAACCTTCTCACGAACAAAATGTATATCCATCTCAATGTGCTTGGTTCTCCGATGCTGAACCGGGTTATAAGATAAGTAGATCGCAGATATATTATCACAGTAAACCATATACGCCATACGCAAGGGACAATGAAGCTCCAAAAGAAGGTTTCGGAGCCAGCAGATCTCAGCAATAGCGTTTGCAACGCCTCTATACTCTGCTTCTGTACTCGATCGGGATAGGGTGGCTTGCCTCTTGGCAGACCACAAAATGAGATTATCTCCTAAGAACACACAGTAGTTGGAGGTAGAGCGCCGCGTGTATGGACAACCTGCCTAATCGGTGTCCGTATATGATATCAACCTAGTCGGTGTAGATGGGTAGAGATGCAATTGATAATCAAGAGTGCCCTTAATGTATCGAATGATACGTTTAAGAGCTGTAAAGGGAGGCTCCCTTGGGGCATGCATAAATAGACACACCTGCTGAATAACATAAGCAATATTAGGCCTTGTGAATGTAAGATAGGCTCCTATAAAGGATGGGATCGGACACTGAATCACCATCAACAATATTGAATTTCGACTTCGAGTCGACCGGAGTAGGCATGATTTTGCAGTTCGCTATTTTAGCCCTGTACACAATCTATTTCGCATACTTACGCTGATACAGGAACATAGTATCTGCAGATCTAGTCACAAAAATCACCAAGAAGTAACTCAACTTCCCCAAGTCTGTCATAGCAAATTCGAAATTGAGCAGAGCGATGATCTCATTTTTCAACACATCATAAGAGGCGGTCATAACAATATCATCCACATATAATAACAACTATGCAATGTTATGACCTCGATGAAAGATAAAGAGATAATGATCACACTTGATGCATACGAACTCAATCTGCATAATGTAAGTAGCAAAGCGCTCATACCATGCCTTGGGGGCATGTTTCAAAACATACAATGACTTACGAAGATGACATACATAATGAGGACCCTTCGAATGGACAAAACCTGGCGGTTGGTGCATGTAAACAGTTTCTTTCAAATCCCAATGTAAAAATGCATTATTTACATCAAGCTGATGAATCGGCCAATGCTTACCCATAGCGATGCTTAGAACCATGCGAATAGTGGTTGGTTTAACCACCGAACTAAATGTCTCACCATAATCAATACCCTCCTACTGACCGGTACCATTAGCCACAAGTCTTGGCTTATGGCGCTCAATATCACCAGTGTCTCTGAATTTGTGACGAAATATCCCCATACATCTAATCACATTATCCACATCCAGCCTCGGAACCAGATCCCAAGTGTGTTGTTTTGTTAAAGTATTAGACCCCTCACGCATGACCGCATTCCAATTCGGGTCAAGTTTGGCTAATTTTGGGTTTTTGGAAATTGGGGATATGATTTGGGTGGATAGGTTAAAGTGCACTTTGGGTTTGAAAATCCCGTGCTGAGCATGGGTTTCCATTTTATGTGTATAGATAGGGGATGGTTGGGTAGTGGTCGATGGTGGGACAGTATGTAACGGAGCAGGGTGACCGATAGGTAACGGGCTGGATGAATCGATGGGATTTGGAGGAGTTGGTTTGGTTTTGGTGACCGATGTCGGTGGGTAGGTTCTGTCTGGTTAGTTTGCGGGTTGTGTGATGGGTTGACAATGGGATTAGGTGTTCGGCGGTGGGTTGGGTAAATGGTGACGGTGACTAGTGGGTTGTTGGCTAACGGGGACAATTTGGTTGCGAGTACTGTTGGGTGAGGGGAACGTTGACCGATTAGAATGAAGATGGTGGGGGAGCCTCAATGGGATGGTATTGGCAGTGGCAAGGCCGGGTGGTGACGTGACATAGGTTTCAGTGGCGATGTCAGTAATCATAGAAATAGTGGCGGTACGACGGAGGGAATATTGGACAATAGGGGATGTGTCGTACTCGTCTAGAAAGGTGTAATCCGTGTTTTGGAAACTTTGAATATTCTCAAATGGGAAGATTGTTTCAACAAACGTGACATGACGAGAGACAAGGATTTTACGTGTAGATAAGTCAAAGCACAAATAGCCCCAATGATTAGACAGGAAACCTAAGAAGACACATGGAGTGGTACGAGGTGCTAATTTATGAGGAGCCATGGAGGCAATATTTGGGTAGCAAAGGCAACCAAAAATCCGAAGGTGATCATAGGAGGGGATCCGTAGGGATAGAATCCTGGTGGGGTTTTATTAGGAAGAGTACCGGTAGGTAAGATATTAAGAATATATTCTACCATTTTGACTGCATAGAACAAAAAAGATAGGGGAGAGAGACATGAAAAAGGATTGTATGAACTATGTTATTGATAGTGCGGATGATTCGTTCGGCTTTACCATTTTAGGGGGAGGTGTGGGGACATGAAAAGCGAAAAACCATGCCATTATTTGTGTAAAATTTGTGAAATGTTGAATTATTAAACTCACGACCATTATTACATTGAAATGATTTGATGGCTTTTTCAAATTGTGTTTTGATATAAATATGAAATTCAAGAAACTTGACAAAAACTTCAGACTTGAATTTAAGTGGGTAGACCCAAATAAAGTGAGAAAAATCATCTAATAAAATGAGATAATATTTATGACCTTGGGAGCTAGTAATAGGAGATGTCCATAAGTCTACATGAACAATGTCAAAGGGAGAAAATGTAACACTTAAAGAGGATTTAAAAGGAAAGCGAATATGTTTGCCTAAAGGGCAATGTGCGGATGCGGTCTTCACTCTAGTTGAATAAGGTAATTACAACATAGATTCTGTGCTCTTCATTGGATAGAGTCAGGTGATGTAAATCAAGCAAAGGCGATGCGGTTTTCACAATATGTGAATGATGTAATTACAACAGAGAGATCATGGTATTTATTTCATAGAGTCAGGTGATGTAAATCAAGCAAAGGGGATGCGGTCTACACTCTAGTTGAATGATGTAATTACAACAGAGATTCCGTGGTCTTCATTCGATAGAGTCAGGTGATGTAAATCTAGCAAAGGGGATGCAGTTATCACTGTATGTGAATGATTTAATTACAACAGAGAGATCATGGTATTTTTTCTATAGAGTCAGGTGATGTAAA
Source organism: Anisodus tanguticus (assembly GCA_034509755.1). NCBI lineage: Eukaryota > Viridiplantae > Streptophyta > Magnoliopsida > Solanales > Solanaceae > Anisodus > Anisodus tanguticus. The sequence continues at coordinate 27,900,265 of CM067540.1, forward strand.
TCAAGCAAAGGGGATCTTGTTTTCACAAGTATGTGAATGATGTAATTACAACGAGAGAGATCATGGTATTTATTCCATAGAGTCGGGTGATGTAAATCAAGCAAAGGGGATGCGGTCTTCACTCTAGTTGAATGATGTAATTACCACTGAGATTGTGGGGTCTTCATTCGATAGAGTCAGGTGATGTAATTCAAGCAAAGGGGATGCGGTTATCACTTTGTATGTGAATGATTTAATTACAACGAGAGAGATCATGGTATTTTTTCTATAGAGTCGGGTGATGTAAATCAAGCAAAGGGGATGCTTTGTTTTCACAAGTATGTGAATGATGTAATTACAACGAGAGAGATCATGGTATTTATTCCATAGAGTCGGGTGATGTAAATCAAGCAAAGGGGATGCTTTGTTTTCACGGTTGTGAATGATGTAATTACAACGAGAGAGATCATGGTATTTATTTCATAGAGTCAGGTGATGTAAATCAAGCAAAGGGAATGCGGTCTTCACTCTAGTTGAATGATGTAATTACCACTGAGATTTTGTGGTCTTCATTCCATAGAGTCAGGTGATGTAAATCAAGCAAAGAGGATGCGGTTATCACTGTATGTGAATGATGTAATTACAACAGAGAGATCATGGTATTTATTCCATAGAGTCAGGTGATGTAAATCAAGCAAAGGGGATGCTGTTTTCACAGTATGTGAATGATGTAATTACAACAGAGAGATCATGGTATTTATTCCATAGAGTTAGGTGATGTAAATCAAGCAAAGGGGATGCGGTCTTCACTCTAGTTGAATGATGTAATTACCACCGAGATTTTGTGGTCTTCATTCCATAGAGTCAGGTGATGTAAATCAAGCAAAGGGGATGCGGTTATCACTGTATGTGAATGATATAATTGCAACGAGAGAGATCATGGTATTTATTCCATAGAGTCGGTGATGTAAATCAAGCAAAGGGGATGTTGTTTTCACGGTATGTGAATGATGTAATTACAACGAGAGAGATCATGGTATTTATTTCATAGAGTCAGGTGATGTAAATCAAGCAAAGGGGATGCGGTCTTCACTCTAGTTGAATGATGTAATTACCACCGAGATTTTGTGGTCTTCATTCCATAGAGTCAGGTGATGTAAATCAAGCAAAGGGGATGCGGTCTTCACTCTAGTTGAATGATGTAATTACCACTGAGATTGTGGGGTCTTCATTCCATATAGTCAGGTGATGTAATTCAAGCAAAGGGGATGCAGTTATCACTTTGTATGTGAATGATATAATTACAACAGAGAGATCATGGTATTTATTCCATAGAGTCAGGTGATGTAAATCAAGCAAAGGGGATGTTGTTTTCACAGTATGTGAATGATGTAATTACAACAGAGAGATCATGGTATTTATTTCATAGAGTCAGGTGATGTAAATCAAGCAAAGGGGATGCGGTCTTCACTCTAGTTGAATGATGTAATTACCACCGAGATTTTGTGGTCTTCATTCCATAGAGTCAGGTGATGTAAATCAAGCAAAGGGGATGCGGTTATCCTTGTATGTGAATGATGTAATTACAACGAGAGAGATCATGGTATTTATTCCATAGAGTCAGGTGATGTAAATCAAGCAAAGGGGATGCTGTTTTCACAGTATGTGAATGATGTAATTACAACAGAGAGATCATGGTATTTATTCCATAGAGTTAGGTGATGTAAATGAAGCAAAGGGGATGCGGTCTTCACTCTAGTTGAATGATGTAATTACCACCGAGATTTTGTGGTCTTCATTCCATAGAGTCAGGTGATGTAAATCAAGCAAAGGGGATGCGGTCTTCACTCTAGTTGAATGATGTAATTACCACTGAGATTGTGGGGTCTTCATTCCATATAGTCATGTGATGTAATTCAAGCAAAGGGGATGCAGTTATCACTGTATGTGAATGATTTAATTACAACAGAGAGATCATGGTATTTTTTCTATAGAGTCAGGTGATGTAAATCAAGAAAAGGGGATGCGGTTCTCACTGTATGTGAATGATGTAATTACAACAGAGAGATCATGGTATTTATTCCATAGAGTCATCCGTGGTCTTCATTCGATAGAGTCAGGTGATGTAAATCAAGCAAAGGGGATGCAGTTATCCATGTATGTGAATGATATAATTACAACCAGAGAGATCATGGTATTTATTTCATAGAGTCAGGTGATGTAAATCAAGCAAAGGGGATGCGGTCTTCACTCTAGTTGAATGATGTAATTACCACCGAGATTTTGAGGTCTTCATTCGATAGAGTCAGGTGATGAAAATCAAGCAAAGGGGATGTTGTTTTCACAGTATGTGAATGATGTAATTACAACAGAGAGATCATGGTATTTATTTCATAGAGTCAGGTGATGTAAATCAAGCAAAGGGGATGCGGTCTTCACTCTAGTTGAATGATGTAATTACCACCGAGATTTTGTGGTCTTCATTCCATAGAGTCAGGTGATGTAAATCAAGCAAAGGGGATTCGGTTATCAGTGTATGTGAATGATATAATTACAACAGAGAGATCATGGTATATATTCCATAGAGTCAGGTGATGTAAATCAAGCAAAGGGGATGTTGTTTTCACAGTATGTGAATGATGTAATTACAACAGAGAGATCATGGTATTTATTCCATAGAGTCAGGTGATGTAAATCAAGCAAAGGGGATGCGGTCTTCACTCTAGTTGAATGATGTAATTACCACTGAGATTGTGGGGTCTTCATTCCATATAGTCAGGTGATGTAATTCAAGCAAAGGGGATGCAGTTATCACTGTATGTGAATGATTTAATTACAACAGAGAGATCATGGTATTTTTTCTATAGAGTCAGGTGATGTAAATCAAGCAAAGGGGATGCTGTTTTCACAGTATGTGAATGATGTAATTACAACAGAGAGATCATGGTATTTATTCCATAGAGTCAGGTGATGTAAATCAAGCAAAGGGGATGCTGTTTTCACAGTTTGTGAATGATGTAATTACAACAGAGAGATCATGGTATTTATTTCATAGAGTCAGGTGATGTAAATCAAGCAAAGGGGATGCGGTCTTCACTCTAGTTGAATGATGTAATTACCACCGAGATTTTGTGGTCTTCATTCCATAGAGTCAGGTGATGTAAATCAAGCAAAGGGGATGCGGTTATCACTTGTATGTGAATGATGTAAATACAACGAGAGAGATCATGGTATTTATTCCATAGAGTCGGGTGATGTAAATCAAGCAAAGGGGATGCGGTTGTTTTTGTATGTGAATGATGTAATTACAACAGAGAGATCATGGTATTTATTCCATAGAGTTAGGTGATGTAAATCAAGCAAAGGGGATGCGGTCTTCACTCTAGTTGAATGATGTAATTACCACCGAGATTTTGTGGTCTTCATTCCATAGAGTCAGGTGATGTAAATCAAGCAAAGGGGATGCGGTTATTACTGTATGTGAATGATGTAATTACAACAGAGAGATCATGTTATTTATTCCATAGAGTCAGGAGATGTAAATCAAGCAAAGGGGTTGCGGTCTTCTCTCTAGTTGAATGATGTAATTACCACCGAGATTTTGTGGTCTTCATTCCATAGAGTCAGGTGATGTAAATCAAGAAAAGGGGATGCGGTTATCGCTGTATGTGAATGATGTAATTACAACAGAGAGATCATGGTATTTATTCCATAGAGTCATCCGTGGTCTTCATTCGATAGAGTCAGGTGATGTAAATCAAGCAAAGGGGATGCAGTTATCACTGTATGTGAATGATATAATTACAACAGAGAGATCATGGTATTTATTCCATAGAGTCAGGTGATGTAAATCAAGCAAAGGGGATGTTGTTTTCACAGTATGTGAATGATGTAATTACAACAGAGAGATCATGGTATTTATTTCATAGAGTCAGGTGATGTAAATCAAGCAAAGGGGATGCGGTCTTCACTCTAGTTGAATGATGTAATTACCACCGAGATTTTGTGGTCTTCATTCCATAGAGTCAGGTGATGTAAATCAAGCAAAGGGGATGCGGTTATCAGTGTATGTGAATGATATAATTACAACAGAGAGATCATGGTATTTATTCCATAGAGTCAGGTGATGTAAATCAAGCAAAGGGGATGTTGTTTTCAAGTATGTGAATGATGTAATTACAACAGAGAGATCATGGTATTTATTTCATAGAGTCAGGTGATGTAAATCAAGCAAAGGGGATGCGGTCTACACTCTAGTTGAATGATGTAATTACAACAGAGATTCCGTGGTCTTCATTCGATAGAGTCAGGTGATGTAAATCAAGCAAAGGGGATGCGGTTTCACTTTGTATGTGAATGATTTAATTACAACGAGAGAGATCATGGTATTTTTCCATAGAGTAGGTGATGTAAATCAAGCAAAGGGGATGCGGTTTTCACTCTAGTATGTGAATGATGTAATTACAACGAGAGAGATCATGGTATTTATTCCATAGAGTCGGGTGATGTAAATCAAGCAAAGGGGATGCGGTTTTCACGGTATGTGAATGATGTAATTACAACATAGAGATCATGGTATTTATTTCATAGAGTCAGGTGATGTAAATCAAGCAAAGGGGATGCGGTCTTCACTCTAGTTGAATGATGTAATTACCACTAAGATTTTGTGGTCTTCATTCCATAGAGTCGGGTGATGTAAATCAAGCAAAGGGGATGCGGTTCTTCACTGTGTATGAATGATGTAATTACAACGAGAGAGATTCTTGGTCTTCATTCCATAGAGTCGGTGATGTAAATCAAGCAAAGGGGATGCGGTTTTCACTTTGTATGTGAATGATGTAATTACAACGAGAGACATCATGGTATTTATTCCATAGAGTCGGGTGATGTAAATCAAGCAAAGGGGATGCGGTCTTCACTCTAGTTAAATGATGTAATTACAACGAGAGATTCAAAGTGGTCTTCATTCGATAGAGTCGAGGTGATGTAAATCAAGCAAAGGGGATGCGGTTTTCATTGTATGTGAATGATGTAATTACAACGAGAGAGATCATGGTATATATTCCATAGAGTCAAGTGATGTAAATCAAGCAAAGGGGATGCGGTCTTCACTCTAGTTGAATGATGTAATTACAACAGAGAGATTCCGTGGTCTTCATTCGATAGAGTCGGGTGATGTAAATCAAGCAAAGGGGATGCGGTTTTCACTATATGTGAATGATGTAATTACAACGAGAGAGATCATGGTATATATTCCATAGAGTCGGTGATGTAAATCAAGCAAAGGGGATGCGGTCTTCACTCTAATTGAATGATGTAATTACAACAGAGATTCTGTGGTCTTCATTGGATAGAGTCGAGGTGATGTAAATCAAGCAAAGGGATGCGGTTTTCACAATATGTGAATGATGTAATTACAACGAGAGAGATCATGGTATATATTCCATAGAGTCGGGTGATGTAAATCAAGCAAAGGGGATGCGGTCTTCACTCTAGTTGAATGATGTAATTACAACGAGAGAGATTCATGTAGTCTTCATTCCATAGAGTCGGGTGATGTAAATCAAGCAAAGGGGATGCGGTTTTCACTTTATGTGAATGATGTAATTACAACGAGAGAGATCATGGTATATATTCCATAGAGTCGGGTGATGTAAATCAAGCAAAGGGGATGCGGTCTTCACTCTAGTTGAATGATGTAATTACAACGAGAGATTCATGTGGTCTTCATTCGATAGAGTCGGGTGATGTAAATCAAGCAAAGGGATGCGGTTTTCACAATATGTGAATGATGTAATTACAACGAGAGAGATCATGGTATATATTCCATAGAGTCGGGTGATGTAAATCAAGCAAAGGGGATGCGGTCTTCACTCTAGTTGAATGATGTAATTACAACAGAGATTCCGTGGTCTTCATTCCATAGAGTCGGGTGATGTAAATCAAGCAAAGGGGATGCGGTTTTCTTTGTATGTGAATGATGTAATTACAACGAGAGAGATCATGGTATATATTCCATAGAGTCGGGTGATGTAAATCAAGCAAAGGGGATGCGGTCTTCACTCTAGTTGAATGATGTAATTACAACAGAGATTCCGTATGTCTTCATTCCATAGAGTCGGGTGATGTAAATCAAGCAAAGGGGATGCGGATTTTCACAATATGTGAATGATGTAATTACAACGAGAGAGATCATGGTATTTATTCCATAGAGTCGGGTGATGTAAATCAAGCAAAGGGGATGCGGTCTTCACTCTAGTTGAATGATGTAATTACAACGAGAGATTACGTGGTCTTCATTCCATAGAGTTAGGTGATGTAAATCAAGCAAAGGGGATGCGGTTTTCACTTTGTATGTGAATGATGTAATTACAACGAGAGAGATCATGGTATTTATTCCATAGAGTCGGGTGATGTAAATCAAGCAAAGGGGATGCGGTCTTCACTCTAGTTGAATGATGTAATTACAATAGAGATTCTTGGTCTTCATTCCATAGAGTCGGGTGATGTAAATCAAGCAAAGGGGATGCGGTTTTCACTTTGTATGTGAATGATGTAATTACAACAGAGAGATCATGGTATTTATTCCATAGAGTCGGGTGATGTAAATCAAGCAAAGGGGATGCGGTCTTCACTCTTGTTGAATGATGTAATTACAACGAGAGATTTGGTGGTCTTCATTCCATAGAGTCGGGTGATGTAAATCAAGCAAAGGGGATGCGGTTTTCACTATATGTGAATGATGTAATTACAACGAGAGAGATCATGGTATATATTCCATAGAGTCGGGTGATGTAAATCAAGCAAAGGGGATGCGGTCTTCACTCTAATTGAATGATGTAATTACAACAGAGAGATTCGTGGTCTTCATTCCATAGAGTCGGGTGATGTAAATCAAGCAAAGGGGATGCGGTTTTCACAATATGTGAATGATGTAATTACAACGAGAGAGATCATGGTATATATTCCATAGAGTCGGGTGATGTAAATCAAGCAAAGGGGATGCGGTCTTCACTCTAGTTGAATGATGTAATTACAACGAGAGATTCGTGGTCTTCATTCCATAGAGTCGGGTGATGTAAATCAAGCAAAGGGGATGCGGTTTTCACTTGTATGTGAATGATGTAATTACAACGAGAGAGATCATGGTATATATTCCATAGAGTCGGGTGATGTAAATCAAGCAAAGGGGATGCGGTCTTCACTCTAGTTGAATGATGTAATTACAACGAGAGAGATCGTGGTCTTCATTCCATAGAGTCGGGTGATGTAAATCAAGCAAAGGGGATGCGGTTTTCACAATATGTGAATGATGTAATTACAACGAGAGAGATCATGGTATATATTCCATAGAGTCGGGTGATGTAAATCAAGCAAAGGGGATGCGGTCTTCACTCTAGTTGAATGATGTAATTACAACAGAGATTCCGTGGTCTTCATTCCATAGAGTCGGGTGATGTAAATCAAGCAAAGGGGATGCGGTTTTCACTTTGTATGTGAATGATGTAATTACAACGAGAGAGATCATGGTATATATTCCATAGAGTCGGGTGATGTAAATCAAGCAAAGGGGATGCGGTCTTCACTCTAGTTGAATGATGTAATTACAACGAGAGATTCGTGGTCTTCATTCCATAGAGTCGGGTGATGTAAATCAAGCAAAGGGGATGCGGTTTTCACAATATGTGAATGATGTAATTACAACGAGAGAGATCATGGTATTTATTCCATAGAGTCGGGTGATGTAAATCAAGCAAAGGGGATGCGGTCTTCACTCTAGTTGAATGATGTAATTACAACGAGATTCGTGGTCTTCATTCCATAGAGTCGGGTGATGTAAATCAAGCAAAGGGGATGCGGTTTCACTTTGTATGTGAATGATGTAATTACAACGAGAGAGATCATGGTATTTATTCCATAGAGTCGAGGTGATGTAAATCAAGCAAAGGGGATGCGGTCTTCACTCTAGTTGAATGATGTAATTACAATAGAGAGATTCATGGTCTTCATTCCATAGAGTCGGGTGATGTAAATCAAGCAAAGGGGATGCGGTTTTCACTTTGTATGTGAATGATGTAATTACAACGAGAGAGATCATGGTATTTATTCCATAGAGTCGGGTGATGTAAATCAAGCAAAGGGGATGCGGTCTTCACTCTAGTTGAATGATGTAATTACAACAGAGAGATTTGTGGTCTTCATTCCGATAGAGTCGGGTGATGTAAATCAAGCAAAGGGGATGCGGTTTTCATTTGTATGTGAATGATGTAATTACAACGAGAGAGATCATGGTATATATTCCATAGAGTCGGGTGATGTAAATCAAGCAAAGGGGATGCGGTCTTCACTCTAGTTGAATGATGTAATTACAACGAGAGATTACGTGGTCTTCATTCCATAGAGTCGGGTGATGTAAATCAAGCAAAGGGGATGCGGTTTTCACTATATGTGAATGATGTAATTACAACGAGAGAGATCATGGTATATATTCCATAGAGTCGGGTGATGTAAATCAAGCAAAGGGGATGCGGTCTTCACTCTAGTTGAATGATGTAATTACAACGAGAGATTCACGTGGTCTTCATTCCATAGAGTCGGGTGATGTAAATCAAGCAAAGGGGATGCGGTTTTCACAATATGTGAATGATGTAATTACAACGAGAGAGATCATGGTATATATTCCATAGAGTCGGGTGATGTAAATCAAGCAAAGGGGATGCGGTCTTCACTCTAGTTGAATGATGTAATTACAACGAGAGAGATTCGTGGTCTTCATTCCATAGAGTCGGGTGATGTAAATCAAGCAAAGGGGATGCGGTTTTCACTTGTATGTGAATGATGTAATTACAACGAGAGAGATCATGGTATATATTCCATAGAGTCGGGTGATGTAAATCAAGCAAAGGGGATGCGGTCTTCACTCTAGTTGAATGATGTAATTACAACGAGAGATTTCTGTGGTCTTCATTCCATAGAGTCGGGTGATGTAAATCAAGCAAAGGGGATGCGGTTTTCACAATATGTGAATGATGTAATTACAATAGAGAGATCATGGTATTTATTCCATAGAGTCGGGTGATGTAAATCAAGCAAAGGGGATGCGGTCTTCACTCTAGTTGAATGATGTAATTACAACGAGAGATTCTGTGGTCTTCATTCCATAGAGTCGGGTGATGTAAATCAAGCAAAGGGGATGCGGTTTTCACTTTGTATGTGAATGATGTAATTACAACGAGAGAGATCATGGTATATATTCCATAGAGTCGGGTGATGTAAATCAAGCAAAGGGGATGCGGTCTTCACTCTAGTTGAATGATGTAATTACAACGAGAGATTCGTGGTCTTCATTCCATAGAGTCGGGTGATGTAAATCAAGCAAAGGGGATGCGGTTTTCACTTGTATGTGAATGATGTAATTACAACGAGAGAGATCATGGTATATATTCCATAGAGTCGAGTGGGTGATGTAAATCAAGCAAAGGGGATGCGGTCTTCACTCTAGTTGAATGATGTAATTACAACGAGAGATTTATGTGGTCTTCATTCCATAGAGTCGGGTGATGTAAATCAAGCAAAGGGGATGCGGTTTTCACAATATGTGAATGATGTAATTACAACGAGAGAGATCATGGTATATATTCCATAGAGTCGGGTGATGTAAATCAAGCAAAGGGGATGCGGTCTTCACTCTAGTTGAATGATGTAATTACAACGAGAGATTGTGGTCTTCATTCCATAGAGTCGGGTGATGTAAATCAAGCAAAGGGGATGCGGTTTTCACTTGTATGTGAATGATGTAATTACAACGAGAGAGATCATGGTATATATTCCATAGAGTCGGGTGATGTAAATCAAGCAAAGGGGATGCGGTCTTCACTCTAGTTGAATGATGTAATTACAACGAGAGATCGTGGTCTTCATTCCATAGAGTCGGGTGATGTAAATCAAGCAAAGGGGATGCGGTTTTCACAATATGTGAATGATGTAATTACAACGAGAGAGATCATGGTATATATTCCATAGAGTCGGGTGATGTAAATCAAGCAAAGGGGATGCGGTCTTCACTCTAGTTGAATGATGTAATTACAACGAGAGATTGGTGGTCTTCATTCCATAGAGTCGGGTGATGTAAATCAAGCAAAGGGGATGCGGTTTCACTTTGTATGTGAATGATGTAATTACAACGAGAGAGATCATGGTATATATTCCATAGAGTCGGGTGATGTAAATCAAGCAAAGGGGATGCGGTCTTCACTCTAGTTGAATGATGTAATTACAACGAGAGATTCGTGGTCTTCATTCCATAGAGTCGGGTGATGTAAATCAAGCAAAGGGGATGCGGTTTTCATTGTATGTGAATGATGTAATTACAACGAGAGAGATCATGGTATATATTCCATAGAGTCGGGTGATGTAAATCAAGCAAAGGGGATGCGGTCTTCACTCTAGTTGAATGATGTAATTACAACGAGAGATTCTGTGGTCTTCATTCCATAGAGTCGGGTGATGTAAATCAAGCAAAGGGGATGCGGTTTTCACTTTGTATGTGAATGATGTAATTACAACGAGAGAGATCATGGTATATATTCCATAGAGTCGGGTGATGTAAATCAAGCAAAGGGGATGCGGTCTTCACTCTAGTTGAATGATGTAATTACAACGAGAGAGATTCGTGGTCTTCATTCCATAGAGTCGGGTGATGTAAATCAAGCAAAGGGGATGCGGTTTTCACAATATGTGAATGATGTAATTACAACGAGAGAGATCATGGTATATATTCCATAGAGTCGGGTGATGTAAATCAAGCAAAGGGGATGCGGTCTTCACTCTAGTTGAATGATGTAATTACAACGAGAGATTTTGTGGTCTTCATTCCATAGAGTCGGGTGATGTAAATCAAGCAAAGGGGATGCGGTTTTCACAATATGTGAATGATGTAATTACAACGAGAGAGATCATGGTATATATTCCATAGAGTCGGGTGATGTAAATCAAGCAAAGGGGATGCGGTCTTCACTCTAGTTGAATGATGTAATTACAACGAGAGATTCGTGGTCTTCATTCCATAGAGTCGGGTGATGTAAATCAAGCAAAGGGGATGCGGTTTTCACTTGTATGTGAATGATGTAATTACAACGAGAGAGATCATGGTATATATTCCATAGAGTCGGGTGATGTAAATCAAGCAAAGGGGATGCGGTCTTCACTCTAGTTGAATGATGTAATTACAACAGAGATTCTGTGGTCTTCATTCCATAGAGTCGGGTGATGTAAATCAAGCAAAGGGGATGCGGTTTTCACAATATGTGAATGATGTAATTACAACGAGAGAGATCATGGTATATATTCCATAGAGTCGGGTGATGTAAATCAAGCAAAGGGGATGCGGTCTTCACTCTAGTTGAATGATGTAATTACAACGAGAGATTCTGTGGTCTTCATTCCATAGAGTCGGGTGATGTAAATCAAGCAAAGGGGATGCGGTTTTCTTTGTATGTGAATGATGTAATTACAACGAGAGAGATCATGGTATATATTCCATAGAGTCGGGTGATGTAAATCAAGCAAAGGGGATGCGGTCTTCACTCTAGTTGAATGATGTAATTACAACGAGAGAGATCATGGTGGTCTTCATTCCATAGAGTCGGGTGATGTAAATCAAGCAAAGGGGATGCGGTTTTCACTGTATGTGAATGATGTAATTACAACGAGAGAGATCATGGTATTTATTCCATAGAGTCGGGTGATGTAAATCAAGCAAAGGGGATGCGGTCTTCACTCTAGTTGAATGATGTAATTACAACGAGAGATTCGTGGTCTTCATTCCATAGAGTCGGGTGATGTAAATCAAGCAAAGGGGATGCGGTTTTCATTTGTATGTGAATGATGTAATTACAACGAGAGAGATCATGGTATATATTCCATAGAGTCGGGTGATGTAAATCAAGCAAAGGGGATGCGGTCTTCACTCTAGTTGAATGATGTAATTACAACGAGAGATTAGTGGTCTTCATTCCATAGAGTCGGGTGATGTAAATCAAGCAAAGGGGATGCGGTTTTCACTATATGTGAATGATGTAATTACAACGAGAGAGATCATGGTATATATTCCATAGAGTCGGGTGATGTAAATCAAGCAAAGGGGATGCGGTCTTCACTCTAGTTGAATGATGTAATTACAACGAGAGATTCTGTGGTCTTCATTCCATAGAGTCGGGTGATGTAAATCAAGCAAGGGGATGCGGTTTTCACAATATGTGAATGATGTAATTACAACGAGAGAGATCATGGTATATATTCCATAGAGTCGGGTGATGTAAATCAAGCAAAGGGGATGCGGTCTTCACTCTAGTTGAATGATGTAATTACAACGAGAGATTCTGTGGTCTTCATTCCATAGAGTCGGGTGATGTAAATCAAGCAAAGGGGATGCGGTTTCACTTGTATGTGAATGATGTAATTACAACGAGAGAGATCATGGTATATATTCCATAGAGTCGGGTGATGTAAATCAAGCAAAGGGGATGCGGTCTTCACTCTAGTTGAATGATGTAATTACAACGAGAGAGATCGTGGTCTTCATTCCATAGAGTCGGGTGATGTAAATCAAGCAAAGGGGATGCGGTTTTCACAATATGTGAATGATGTAATTACAACGAGAGAGATCATGGTATATATTCCATAGAGTCGGGTGATGTAAATCAAGCAAAGGGGATGCGGTCTTCACTCTAGTTGAATGATGTAATTACAATAGAGAGATTCGTGGTCTTCATTCCATAGAGTCGGGTGATGTAAATCAAGCAAAGGGGATGCGGTTTTCACTGTATGTGAATGATGTAATTACAACGAGAGAGATCATGGTATTTATTCCATAGAGTCGGGTGATGTAAATCAAGCAAAGGGGATGCGGTCTTCACTCTAGTTGAATGATGTAATTACAACGAGAGATTTGTGGTCTTCATTCCATAGAGTCGGGTGATGTAAATCAAGCAAAGGGGATGCGGTTTTCACTTTGTATGTGAATGATGTAATTACAACGAGAGAGATCATGGTATATATTCCATAGAGTCGGGTGATGTAAATCAAGCAAAGGGGATGCGGTCTTCACTCTAGTTGAATGATGTAATTACAACGAGAGATTCGTGGTCTTCATTCCATAGAGTCGGGTGATGTAAATCAAGCAAAGGGGATGCGGTTTTCACTATATGTGAATGATGTAATTACAACGAGAGAGATCATGGTATATATTCCATAGAGTCGGGTGATGTAAATCAAGCAAAGGGGATGCGGTCTTCACTCTAGTTGAATGATGTAATTACAACGAGAGATTTTGTGGTCTTCATTCCATAGAGTCGGGTGATGTAAATCAAGCAAAGGGGATGCGGTTTTCATTTGTATGTGAATGATGTAATTACAACGAGAGAGATCATGGTATATATTCCATAGAGTCGGGTGATGTAAATCAAGCAAAGGGGATGCGGTCTTCACTCTAGTTGAATGATGTAATTACAACGAGAGAGATTCGTGGTCTTCATTCCATAGAGTCGGGTGATGTAAATCAAGCAAAGGGGATGCGGTTTTCACTGTATGTGAATGATGTAATTACAACGAGAGAGATCATGGTATATATTCCATAGAGTCGGGTGATGTAAATCAAGCAAAGGGGATGCGGTCTTCACTCTAGTTGAATGATGTAATTACAACGAGAGATTCGAGATTGTGGTCTTCATTCCATAGAGTCGGGTGATGTAAATCAAGCAAAGGGGATGCGGTTTTCACAATATGTGAATGATGTAATTACAACGAGAGAGATCATGGTATATATTCCATAGAGTCGGGTGATGTAAATCAAGCAAAGGGGATGCGGTCTTCACTCTAGTTGAATGATGTAATTACAACGAGAGATTCGTGGTCTTCATTCCATAGAGTCGGGTGATGTAAATCAAGCAAAGGGGATGCGGTTTTCACTTGTATGTGAATGATGTAATTACAACGAGAGAGATCATGGTATATATTCCATAGAGTCGGGTGATGTAAATCAAGCAAAGGGGATGCGGTCTTCACTCTAGTTGAATGATGTAATTACAACGAGAGATTACGTGGTCTTCATTCCATAGAGTCGGGTGATGTAAATCAAGCAAAGGGGATGCGGTTTTCACAATATGTGAATGATGTAATTACAACGAGAGAGATCATGGTATTTATTCCATAGAGTCGGGTGATGTAAATCAAGCAAAGGGGATGCGGTCTTCACTCTGTTGAATTGAATGATGTAATTACAACGAGAGATTCGTATGGTCTTCATTCCATAGAGTCGGGTGATGTAAATCAAGCAAAGGGGATGCGGTTTTCACTGTATGTGAATGATGTAATTACAACGAGAGAGATCATGGTATATATTCCATAGAGTCGGGTGATGTAAATCAAGCAAAGGGGATGCGGTCTTCACTCTAGTTGAATGATGTAATTACAACGAGAGATTCATGGTCTTCATTCCATAGAGTCGGGTGATGTAAATCAAGCAAAGGGGATGCGGTTTTCATTGTATGTGAATGATGTAATTACAACGAGAGAGATCATGGTATATATTCCATAGAGTCGGGTGATGTAAATCAAGCAAAGGGGATGCGGTCTTCACTCTAGTTGAATGATGTAATTACAACGAGAGATTCGTGGTCTTCATTCCATAGAGTCGGGTGATGTAAATCAAGCAAAGGGGATGCGGTTTTCACTATATGTGAATGATGTAATTACAACGAGAGAGATCATGGTATATATTCCATAGAGTCGGGTGATGTAAATCAAGCAAAGGGGATGCGGTCTTCACTCTAGTTGAATGATGTAATTACAACGAGAGATTCGTGGTCTTCATTCCATAGAGTCGGGTGATGTAAATCAAGCAAAGGGGATGCGGTTTTCTTTGTATGTGAATGATGTAATTACAACGAGAGAGATCATGGTATATATTCCATAGAGTCGGGTGATGTAAATCAAGCAAAGGGGATGCGGTCTTCACTCTAGTTGAATGATGTAATTACAACGAGAGATTACGTGGTCTTCATTCCATAGAGTCGGGTGATGTAAATCAAGCAAAGGGGATGCGGTTTTCACTATATGTGAATGATGTAATTACAACGAGAGAGATCATGGTATATATTCCATAGAGTCGGGTGATGTAAATCAAGCAAAGGGGATGCGGTCTTCACTCTAGTTGAATGATGTAATTACAACGAGAGATTCTGTGGTCTTCATTCCATAGAGTCGGGTGATGTAAATCAAGCAAAGGGGATGCGGTTTTCACAATATGTGAATGATGTAATTACAACGAGAGAGATCATGGTATATATTCCATAGAGTCGGGTGATGTAAATCAAGCAAAGGGGATGCGGTCTTCACTCTAGTTGAATGATGTAATTACAACGAGAGATTCGTGGTCTTCATTCCATAGAGTCGGGTGATGTAAATCAAGCAAAGGGGATGCGGTTTTCACTTGTATGTGAATGATGTAATTACAACGAGAGAGATCATGGTATATATTCCATAGAGTCGGGTGATGTAAATCAAGCAAAGGGGATGCGGTCTTCACTCTAGTTGAATGATGTAATTACAACGAGAGATTACGTGGTCTTCATTCCATAGAGTCGGGTGATGTAAATCAAGCAAAGGGGATGCGGTTTTCACAATATGTGAATGATGTAATTACAACGAGAGAGATCATGGTATTTATTCCATAGAGTCGGGTGATGTAAATCAAGCAAAGGGGATGCGGTCTTCACTCTAGTTGAATGATGTAATTACAACGAGAGAGATCATGGTCTTCATTCCATAGAGTCGGGTGATGTAAATCAAGCAAAGGGGATGCGGTTTTCACTTTGTATGTGAATGATGTAATTACAACGAGAGAGATCATGGTATATATTCCATAGAGTCGGGTGATGTAAATCAAGCAAAGGGGATGCGGTCTTCACTCTAGTTGAATGATGTAATTACAACGAGAGATTGTGGTCTTCATTCCATAGAGTCGGGTGATGTAAATCAAGCAAAGGGGATGCGGTTTTCATTGTATGTGAATGATGTAATTACAACGAGAGATCATGGTATATATTCCATAGAGTCGGGTGATGTAAATCAAGCAAAGGGGATGCGGTCTTCACTCTAGTTGAATGATGTAATTACAACGAGAGATTCGTGGTCTTCATTCCATAGAGTCGGGTGATGTAAATCAAGCAAAGGGGATGCGGTTTTCACAATATATGTGAATGATGTAATTACAACGAGAGAGATCATGGTATATATTCCATAGAGTCGGGTGATGTAAATCAAGCAAAGGGGATGCGGTCTTCACTCTAGTTGAATGATGTAATTACAACGAGAGATTCTGTGGTCTTCATTCCATAGAGTCGGGTGATGTAAATCAAGCAAAGGGGATGCGGTTTTCACAATATGTGAATGATGTAATTACAACGAGAGAGATCATGGTATATATTCCATAGAGTCGGGTGATGTAAATCAAGCAAAGGGGATGCGGTCTTCACTCTAGTTGAATGATGTAATTACAACGAGAGATTCTGTGGTCTTCATTCCATAGAGTCGGGTGATGTAAATCAAGCAAAGGGGATGCGGTTTTCACTTGTATGTGAATGATGTAATTACAACGAGAGAGATCATGGTATATATTCCATAGAGTCGGGTGATGTAAATCAAGCAAAGGGGATGCGGTCTTCACTCTAGTTGAATGATGTAATTACAACATTTCGTGGTCTTCATTCCATAGAGTCGGGTGATGTAAATCAAGCAAAGGGGATGCGGTTTTCACTTTGTATGTGAATGATGTAATTACAACGAGAGAGATCATGGTATATATTCCATAGAGTCGGGTGATGTAAATCAAGCAAAGGGGATGCGGTCTTCACTCTAGTTGAATGATGTAATTACAACGAGAGATTCATGGTCTTCATTCCATAGAGTCGGGTGATGTAAATCAAGCAAAGGGGATGCGGTTTTCACTTTGTATGTGAATGATGTAATTACAACGAGAGAGATCATGGTATTTATTCCATAGAGTCGGGTGATGTAAATCAAGCAAAGGGGATGCGGTCTTCACTCTAGTTGAATGATGTAATTACAACGAGAGATTCATGTGGTCTTCATTCCATAGAGTCGGGTGATGTAAATCAAGCAAAGGGGATGCGGTTTTCACTTGTATGTGAATGATGTAATTACAACGAGAGAGATCATGTATTTATTCCATAGAGTCGGGTGATGTAAATCAAGCAAAGGGGATGCGGTCTTCACTCTAGTTGAATGATGTAATTACAACGAGAGATTATGTGGTCTTCATTCCATAGAGTCGGGTGATGTAAATCAAGCAAAGGGGATGCGGTTTTCACTTTGTATGTGAATGATGTAATTACAACGAGAGAGATCATGGTATATATTCCATAGAGTCGGGTGATGTAAATCAAGCAAAGGGGATGCGGTCTTCACTCTAGTTGAATGATGTAATTACAACGAGAGATTCATGGTCTTCATTCCATAGAGTCGGGTGATGTAAATCAAGCAAAGGGGATGCGGTTTTCACAATATGTGAATGATGTAATTACAACGAGAGAGATCATGGTATATATTCCATAGAGTCGGGTGATGTAAATCAAGCAAAGGGGATGCGGTCTTCACTCTAGTTGAATGATGTAATTACAACGAGAGATTTGTGGTCTTCATTCCATAGAGTCGGGTGATGTAAATCAAGCAAAGGGGATGCGGTTTTCACAATATGTGAATGATGTAATTACAACGAGAGAGATCATGGTATATATTCCATAGAGTCGAGGTGATGTAAATCAAGCAAAGGGGATGCGGTCTTCACTCTAGTTGAATGATGTAATTACAACGAGAGATTCATGGTGGTCTTCATTCCATAGAGTCCATAGGTGATGTAAATCAAGCAAAGGGGATGCGGTTTTCTTTGTATGTGAATGATGTAATTACAACGAGAGAGATCATGGTATATATTCCATAGAGTCGGGTGATGTAAATCAAGCAAAGGGGATGCGGTCTTCACTCTAGTTGAATGATGTAATTACAACGAGAGATTACGTGGTCTTCATTCCATAGAGTCGGGTGATGTAAATCAAGCAAAGGGGATGCGGTTTTCACTTTGTATGTGAATGATGTAATTACAACGAGAGAGATCATGGTATATATTCCATAGAGTCGGGTGATGTAAATCAAGCAAAGGGGATGCGGTCTTCACTCTAGTTGAATGATGTAATTACAACGAGAGAGATCGTGGTCTTCATTCCATAGAGTCGGGTGATGTAAATCAAGCAAAGGGGATGCGGTTTTCACTTGTATGTGAATGATGTAATTACAACGAGAGAGATCATGGTATATATTCCATAGAGTCGGGTGATGTAAATCAAGCAAAGGGGATGCGGTCTTCACTCTAGTTGAATGATGTAATTACAACGAGAGATTTTGTGGTCTTCATTCCATAGAGTCGGGTGATGTAAATCAAGCAAAGGGGATGCGGTTTTCACAATATGTGAATGATGTAATTACAACGAGAGAGATCATGGTATTTATTCCATAGAGTCGGGTGATGTAAATCAAGCAAAGGGGATGCGGTCTTCACTCTAGTTGAATGATGTAATTACAACGAGAGAGATTCATGGTCTTCATTCCATAGAGTCGGGTGATGTAAATCAAGCAAAGGGGATGCGGTTTTCACTGTATGTGAATGATGTAATTACAACGAGAGAGATCATGGTATTTATTCCATAGAGTCGGGTGATGTAAATCAAGCAAAGGGGATGCGGTCTTCACTCTAGTTGAATGATGTAATTACAACGAGAGATTTTGTGGTCTTCATTCCATAGAGTCGGGTGATGTAAATCAAGCAAAGGGGATGCGGTTTTCACTTGTATGTGAATGATGTAATTACAACGAGAGAGATCATGGTATATATTCCATAGAGTCGGGTGATGTAAATCAAGCAAAGGGGATGCGGTCTTCACTCTAGTTGAATGATGTAATTACAACGAGAGATTACGTGGTCTTCATTCCATAGAGTCGGGTGATGTAAATCAAGCAAAGGGGATGCGGTTTTCACTATATGTGAATGATGTAATTACAACGAGAGAGATCATGGTATATATTCCATAGAGTCGGGTGATGTAAATCAAGCAAAGGGGATGCGGTCTTCACTCTAGTTGAATGATGTAATTACAACGAGAGATTACGTGGTCTTCATTCCATAGAGTCGGGTGATGTAAATCAAGCAAAGGGGATGCGGTTTTCACAATATGTGAATGATGTAATTACAACGAGAGAGATCATGGTATATATTCCATAGAGTCGGGTGATGTAAATCAAGCAAAGGGGATGCGGTCTTCACTCTAGTTGAATGATGTAATTACAACGAGAGAGATTGTGGTCTTCATTCCATAGAGTCGGGTGATGTAAATCAAGCAAAGGGGATGCGGTTTTCACTTGTATGTGAATGATGTAATTACAACGAGAGAGATCATGGTATATATTCCATAGAGTCGGGTGATGTAAATCAAGCAAAGGGGATGCGGTCTTCACTCTAGTTGAATGATGTAATTACAACGAGAGATTCACGTGGTCTTCATTCCATAGAGTCGGGTGATGTAAATCAAGCAAAGGGGATGCGGTTTTCCTTTGTATGTGAATGATGTAATTACAACGAGAGAGATCATGGTATATATTCCATAGAGTCGGGTGATGTAAATCAAGCAAAGGGGATGCGGTCTTCACTCTAGTTGAATGATGTAATTACAACGAGATTATGTGAATGTCTTCATTCCATAGAGTCGGGTGATGTAAATCAAGCAAAGGGGATGCGGTTTTCACAATATGTGAATGATGTAATTACAACGAGAGAGATCATGGTATTTATTCCATAGAGTCGGGTGATGTAAATCAAGCAAAGGGGATGCGGTCTTCACTCTAGTTGAATGATGTAATTACAACGAGAGATTCGTGGTCTTCATTCCATAGAGTCGAGGTGATGTAAATCAAGCAAAGGGGATGCGGTTTTCACTTTGTATGTGAATGATGTAATTACAACGAGAGAGATCATGGTATTTATTCCATAGAGTCGGGTGATGTAAATCAAGCAAAGGGGATGCGGTCTTCACTCTAGTTGAATGATGTAATTACAACGAGAGATCATGTGGTCTTCATTCCATAGAGTCGGGTGATGTAAATCAAGCAAAGGGGATGCGGTTTTCACTTGTATGTGAATGATGTAATTACAACGAGAGAGATCATGGTATATATTCCATAGAGTCGGGTGATGTAAATCAAGCAAAGGGGATGCGGTCTTCACTCTAGTTGAATGATGTAATTACAACGAGAGATTCCGTGGTCTTCATTCCATAGAGTCGGGTGATGTAAATCAAGCAAAGGGGATGCGGTTTTCTTTGTATGTGAATGATGTAATTACAACGAGAGAGATCATGGTATATATTCCATAGAGTCGGGTGATGTAAATCAAGCAAAGGGGATGCGGTCTTCACTCTAGTTGAATGATGTAATTACAACGAGAGATTCGTGGTCTTCATTCCATAGAGTCGGGTGATGTAAATCAAGCAAAGGGGATGCGGTTTTCACTATATGTGAATGATGTAATTACAACGAGAGAGATCATGGTATATATTCCATAGAGTCGGGTGATGTAAATCAAGCAAAGGGGATGCGGTCTTCACTAGTTGAATGATGTAATTACAACGAGAGATTTTGTGGTCTTCATTCCATAGAGTCGGGTGATGTAAATCAAGCAAAGGGGATGCGGTTTTCACAATATGTGAATGATGTAATTACAACGAGAGAGATCATGGTATATATTCCATAGAGTCGGGTGATGTAAATCAAGCAAAGGGGATGCGGTCTTCACTCTAGTTGAATGATGTAATTACAACGAGAGAGATCGTGGTCTTCATTCCATAGAGTCGGGTGATGTAAATCAAGCAAAGGGGATGCGGTTTTCACTTGTATGTGAATGATGTAATTACAACGAGAGAGATCATGGTATATATTCCATAGAGTCGGGTGATGTAAATCAAGCAAAGGGGATGCGGTCTTCACTCTAGTTGAATGATGTAATTACAACGAGAGATTATGTGGTCTTCATTCCATAGAGTCGGGTGATGTAAATCAAGCAAAGGGGATGCGGTTTTCACAATATGTGAATGATGTAATTACAACGAGAGAGAGATCATGGTATTATTCCATAGAGTCGGGTGATGTAAATCAAGCAAAGGGGATGCGGTCTTCACTCTAGTTGAATGATGTAATTACAACGAGAGATTTGTGGTCTTCATTCCATAGAGTCGAGGTGATGTAAATCAAGCAAAGGGGATGCGGTTTTCACTTTGTATGTGAATGATGTAATTACAACGAGAGAGATCATGGTATTATTCCATAGAGTCGGGTGATGTAAATCAAGCAAAGGGGATGCGGTCTTCACTCTAGTTGAATGATGTAATTACAACGAGAGATTGTGGTCTTCATTCCATAGAGTCGGGTGATGTAAATCAAGCAAAGGGGATGCGGTTTTCACTTGTATGTGAATGATGTAATTACAACGAGAGAGATCATGGTATATATTCCATAGAGTCGGGTGATGTAAATCAAGCAAAGGGGATGCGGTCTTCACTCTAGTTGAATGATGTAATTACAACGAGAGATTCGTGGTCTTCATTCCATAGAGTCGGGTGATGTAAATCAAGCAAAGGGGATGCGGTTTTCACAATATGTGAATGATGTAATTACAACGAGAGAGATCATGGTATATATTCCATAGAGTCGGGTGATGTAAATCAAGCAAAGGGGATGCGGTCTTCACTCTAGTTGAATGATGTAATTACAACGAGAGAGATCGTGGTCTTCATTCCATAGAGTCGGGTGATGTAAATCAAGCAAAGGGGATGCGGTTTTCACTTTGTATGTGAATGATGTAATTACAACGAGAGAGATCATGGTATTATATTCCATAGAGTCGGGTGATGTAAATCAAGCAAAGGGGATGCGGTCTTCACTCTAGTTGAATGATGTAATTACAACGAGAGATTCGTGGTCTTCATTCCATAGAGTCGGGTGATGTAAATCAAGCAAAGGGGATGCGGTTTTCACTTGTATGTGAATGATGTAATTACAACGAGAGAGATCATGGTATATATTCCATAGAGTCGGGTGATGTAAATCAAGCAAAGGGGATGCGGTCTTCACTCTAGTTGAATGATGTAATTACAACGAGAGATTCATGGTCTTCATTCCATAGAGTCGGGTGATGTAAATCAAGCAAAGGGGATGCGGTTTTCTTTGTATGTGAATGATGTAATTACAACGAGAGAGATCATGGTATATATTCCATAGAGTCGGGTGATGTAAATCAAGCAAAGGGGATGCGGTCTTCACTCTAGTTGAATGATGTAATTACAACGAGAGATTCGTGGTCTTCATTCCATAGAGTCGGGTGATGTAAATCAAGCAAAGGGGATGCGGTTTTCACTTTGTATGTGAATGATGTAATTACAACGAGAGAGATCATGGTATATATTCCATAGAGTCGGGTGATGTAAATCAAGCAAAGGGGATGCGGTCTTCACTCTAGTTGAATGATGTAATTACAACGAGAGATTTGTGGTCTTCATTCCATAGAGTCGGGTGATGTAAATCAAGCAAAGGGGATGCGGTTTTCACAATATGTGAATGATGTAATTACAACGAGAGAGATCATGGTATATATTCCATAGAGTCGGGTGATGTAAATCAAGCAAAGGGGATGCGGTCTTCACTCTAGTTGAATGATGTAATTACAACGAGAGATTCTGTGGTCTTCATTCCATAGAGTCGGGTGATGTAAATCAAGCAAAGGGGATGCGGTTTTCACTTGTATGTGAATGATGTAATTACAACGAGAGAGATCATGGTATTTATTCCATAGAGTCGGGTGATGTAAATCAAGCAAAGGGGATGCGGTCTTCACTCTAGTTGAATGATGTAATTACAACGAGAGATTCATGGTCTTCATTCCATAGAGTCGGGTGATGTAAATCAAGCAAAGGGGATGCGGTTTTCACTATTATATGTGAATGATGTAATTACAACGAGAGAGATCATGGTATATATTCCATAGAGTCGGGTGATGTAAATCAAGCAAAGGGGATGCGGTCTTCACTCTAGTTGAATGATGTAATTACAACGAGAGATCGTGGTCTTCATTCCATAGAGTCGGGTGATGTAAATCAAGCAAAGGGGATGCGGTTTTCACTTGTATGTGAATGATGTAATTACAACGAGAGAGATCATGGTATATATTCCATAGAGTCGGGTGATGTAAATCAAGCAAAGGGGATGCGGTCTTCACTCTAGTTGAATGATGTAATTACAACGAGAGATTTGTGGTCTTCATTCCATAGAGTCGGGTGATGTAAATCAAGCAAAGGGGATGCGGTTTTCACTGTATGTGAATGATGTAATTACAACGAGAGAGATCATGGTATATATTCCATAGAGTCGGGTGATGTAAATCAAGCAAAGGGGATGCGGTCTTCACTCTAGTTGAATGATGTAATTACAACGAGAGATTACGTGGTCTTCATTCCATAGAGTCGGGTGATGTAAATCAAGCAAAGGGGATGCGGTTTTTTCACAATATGTGAATGATGTAATTACAACGAGAGAGATCATGGTATATATTCCATAAGTCGGGTGATGTAAATCAAGCAAAGGGGATGCGGTCTTCACTCTAGTTGAATGATGTAATTACAACGAGAGAGATTGTGGTCTTCATTCCATAGAGTCGGGTGATGTAAATCAAGCAAAGGGGATGCGGTTTTCTTTGTATGTGAATGATGTAATTACAACGAGAGAGATCATGGTATATATTCCATAGAGTCGGGTGATGTAAATCAAGCAAAGGGGATGCGGTCTTCACTCTAGTTGAATGATGTAATTACAACGAGAGATCTGTGGTCTTCATTCCATAGAGTCGAGGTGATGTAAATCAAGCAAAGGGGATGCGGTTTTCACAATATGTGAATGATGTAATTACAACGAGAGAGATCATGGTATATATTCCATAGAGTCGGGTGATGTAAATCAAGCAAAGGGGATGCGGTCTTCACTCTAGTTGAATGATGTAATTACAACGAGAGATTCTGTGGTCTTCATTCCATAGAGTCGGGTGATGTAAATCAAGCAAAGGGATGCGGTTTTCACTTGTATGTGAATGATGTAATTACAACGAGAGAGATCATGGTATATATTCCATAGAGTCGGGTGATGTAAATCAAGCAAAGGGGATGCGGTCTTCACTCTAGTTGAATGATGTAATTACAACGAGAGATTTGTGGTCTTCATTCCATAGAGTCGGGTGATGTAAATCAAGCAAAGGGGATGCGGTTTTCACTTTGTATGTGAATGATGTAATTACAACGAGAGAGATCATGGTATATATTCCATAGAGTCGGGTGATGTAAATCAAGCAAAGGGGATGCGGTCTTCACTCTAGTTGAATGATGTAATTACAACGAGAGATTCGTGGTCTTCATTCCATAGAGTCGGGTGATGTAAATCAAGCAAAGGGGATGCGGTTTTCACTTGTATGTGAATGATGTAATTACAACGAGAGAGATCATGGTATATATTCCATAGAGTCGGGTGATGTAAATCAAGCAAAGGGGATGCGGTCTTCACTCTAGTTGAATGATGTAATTACAACGAGAGAGATTGTGGTCTTCATTCCATAGAGTCGGGTGATGTAAATCAAGCAAAGGGGATGCGGTTTTCACAATATGTGAATGATGTAATTACAACGAGAGAGATCATGGTATATATTCCATAGAGTCGGGTGATGTAAATCAAGCAAAGGGGATGCGGTCTTCACTCTAGTTGAATGATGTAATTACAACGAGAGAGATCTGTGGTCTTCATTCCATAGAGTCGGGTGATGTAAATCAAGCAAAGGGGATGCGGTTTTCACTGTATGTGAATGATGTAATTACAACGAGAGAGATCATGGTATTTATTCCATAGAGTCGGGTGATGTAAATCAAGCAAAGGGGATGCGGTCTTCACTCTAGTTGAATGATGTAATTACAACGAGAGAGATCATGGTCTTCATTCCATAGAGTCGGGTGATGTAAATCAAGCAAAGGGGATGCGGTTTTCACTGTATGTGAATGATGTAATTACAACGAGAGAGATCATGGTATATATTCCATAGAGTCGGGTGATGTAAATCAAGCAAAGGGGATGCGGTCTTCACTCTAGTTGAATGATGTAATTACAACGAGATTTTGTGGTCTTCATTCCATAGAGTCGGGTGATGTAAATCAAGCAAAGGGGATGCGGTTTTCTTTGTATGTGAATGATGTAATTACAACGAGAGAGATCATGGTATATATTCCATAGAGTCGGGTGATGTAAATCAAGCAAAGGGGATGCGGTCTTCACTCTAGTTGAATGATGTAATTACAACGAGAGATTCGTGGTCTTCATTCCATAGAGTCGGGTGATGTAAATCAAGCAAAGGGGATGCGGTTTTCACTATATGTGAATGATGTAATTACAACGAGAGAGATCATGGTATATATTCCATAGAGTCGGGTGATGTAAATCAAGCAAAGGGGATGCGGTCTTCACTCTAGTTGAATGATGTAATTACAACGAGAGATTTTGTGGTCTTCATTCCATAGAGTCGGGTGATGTAAATCAAGCAAAGGGGATGCGGTTTTCACTCTTGTATGTGAATGATGTAATTACAACGAGAGAGATCATGGTATATATTCCATAGAGTCATAGGTGATGTAAATCAAGCAAAGGGGATGCGGTCTTCACTCTAGTTGAATGATGTAATTACAACGAGATTCATGGTCTTCATTCCATAGAGTCGGGTGATGTAAATCAAGCAAAGGGGATGCGGTTTTCACTTGTATGTGAATGATGTAATTACAACGAGAGAGATCATGGTATATATTCCATAGAGTCGAGGTGATGTAAATCAAGCAAAGGGGATGCGGTCTTCACTCTAGTTGAATGATGTAATTACAACGAGAGATTCTGTGGTCTTCATTCCATAGAGTCGGGTGATGTAAATCAAGCAAAGGGGATGCGGTTTTTCACTTTGTATGTGAATGATGTAATTACAACGAGAGAGATCATGGTATATATTCCATAGAGTCGGGTGATGTAAATCAAGCAAAGGGGATGCGGTCTTCACTCTAGTTGAATGATGTAATTACAACGAGAGAGATTGTGGTCTTCATTCCATAGAGTCGGGTGATGTAAATCAAGCAAAGGGGATGCGGTTTTTCACTTGTATGTGAATGATGTAATTACAACGAGAGAGATCATGGTATATATTCCATAGAGTCGGGTGATGTAAATCAAGCAAAGGGGATGCGGTCTTCACTCTAGTTGAATGATGTAATTACAACGAGAGATTCATGGTGGTCTTCATTCCATAGAGTCGGGTGATGTAAATCAAGCAAAGGGGATGCGGTTTTCTTTGTATGTGAATGATGTAATTACAACGAGAGAGATCATGGTATATATTCCATAGAGTCGGGTGATGTAAATCAAGCAAAGGGGATGCGGTCTTCACTCTAGTTGAATGATGTAATTACAACGAGAGATTACGTGGTCTTCATTCCATAGAGTCGGGTGATGTAAATCAAGCAAAGGGGATGCGGTTTTCACTATATGTGAATGATGTAATTACAACGAGAGAGATCATGGTATATATTCCATAGAGTCGGGTGATGTAAATCAAGCAAAGGGGATGCGGTCTTCACTCTAGTTGAATGATGTAATTACAACGAGAGATTCGTGGTCTTCATTCCATAGAGTCGGGTGATGTAAATCAAGCAAAGGGGATGCGGTTTTCACTTGTATGTGAATGATGTAATTACAACGAGAGAGATCATGGTATATATTCCATAGAGTCGGGTGATGTAAATCAAGCAAAGGGGATGCGGTCTTCACTCTAGTTGAATGATGTAATTACAACGAGAGATTTGTGGTCTTCATTCCATAGAGTCGGGTGATGTAAATCAAGCAAAGGGGATGCGGTTTTCTTTGTATGTGAATGATGTAATTACAACGAGAGAGATCATGGTATATATTCCATAGAGTCGGGTGATGTAAATCAAGCAAAGGGGATGCGGTCTTCACTCTAGTTGAATGATGTAATTACAACGAGAGATTCATGTGGTCTTCATTCCATAGAGTCGGGTGATGTAAATCAAGCAAAGGGGATGCGGTTTTCACAATATGTGAATGATGTAATTACAACGAGAGAGATCATGGTATATATTCCATAGAGTCGGGTGATGTAAATCAAGCAAAGGGGATGCGGTCTTCACTCTAGTTGAATGATGTAATTACAACGAGAGATTCGTGGTCTTCATTCCATAGAGTCGGGTGATGTAAATCAAGCAAAGGGGATGCGGTTTTCACTTGTATGTGAATGATGTAATTACAACGAGAGAGATCATGGTATATATTCCATAGAGTCGGGTGATGTAAATCAAGCAAAGGGGATGCGGTCTTCACTCTAGTTGAATGATGTAATTACAACGAGAGATTCTGTGGTCTTCATTCCATAGAGTCGGGTGATGTAAATCAAGCAAAGGGGATGCGGTTTTCACAATATGTGAATGATGTAATTACAACGAGAGAGATCATGGTATATATTCCATAGAGTCGGGTGATGTAAATCAAGCAAAGGGGATGCGGTCTTCACTCTAGTTGAATGATGTAATTACAACGAGAGATTCGTGGTCTTCATTCCATAGAGTCGGGTGATGTAAATCAAGCAAAGGGGATGCGGTTTTCACTTGTATGTGAATGATGTAATTACAACGAGAGAGATCATGGTATATATTCCATAGAGTCGGGTGATGTAAATCAAGCAAAGGGGATGCGGTCTTCACTCTAGTTGAATGATGTAATTACAACGAGAGATTCGTGGTCTTCATTCCATAGAGTCGGGTGATGTAAATCAAGCAAAGGGGATGCGGTTTTCACAATATGTGAATGATGTAATTACAACGAGAGAGATCATGGTATATATTCCATAGAGTCGGGTGATGTAAATCAAGCAAAGGGGATGCGGTCTTCACTCTAGTTGAATGATGTAATTACAACGAGAGATTCGTGGTCTTCATTCCATAGAGTCGGGTGATGTAAATCAAGCAAAGGGGATGCGGTTTTCTTTGTATGTGAATGATGTAATTACAACGAGAGAGATCATGGTATATATTCCATAGAGTCGGGTGATGTAAATCAAGCAAAGGGGATGCGGTCTTCACTCTAGTTGAATGATGTAATTACAACGAGAGATTACGTGGTCTTCATTCCATAGAGTCGGGTGATGTAAATCAAGCAAAGGGGATGCGGTTTTCTTTGTATGTGAATGATGTAATTACAACGAGAGAGATCATGGTATATATTCCATAGAGTCGGGTGATGTAAATCAAGCAAAGGGGATGCGGTCTTCACTCTAGTTGAATGATGTAATTACAACGAGAGATTTTGTGGTCTTCATTCCATAGAGTCGGGTGATGTAAATCAAGCAAAGGGGATGCGGTTTTCACTTTGTATGTGAATGATGTAATTACAACGAGAGAGATCATGGTATTTATTCCATAGAGTCGAGGTGATGTAAATCAAGCAAAGGGGATGCGGTCTTCACTCTAGTTGAATGATGTAATTACAACGAGAGAGATTCGTGGTCTTCATTCCATAGAGTCGGGTGATGTAAATCAAGCAAAGGGGATGCGGTTTTCACTTTGTATGTGAATGATGTAATTACAACGAGAGAGATCATGGTATATATTCCATAGAGTCGGGTGATGTAAATCAAGCAAAGGGGATGCGGTCTTCACTCTAGTTGAATGATGTAATTACAACGAGAGATTCATGGTCTTCATTCCATAGAGTCGTGGTGATGTAAATCAAGCAAAGGGGTAAATCAAGCAAAGGGGATTTTCACTGTATGTGAATGATGTAATTACAACGAGAGAGATCATGGTATATATTCCATAGAGTCGAGGTGATGTAAATCAAGCAAAGGGGATGCGGTCTTCACTCTAGTTGAATGATGTAATTACAACGAGAGATTACGTGGTCTTCATTCCATAGAGTCGGGTGATGTAAATCAAGCAAAGGGGATGCGGTTTTCACTTTGTATGTGAATGATGTAATTACAACGAGAGAGAGATCATGGTATATATTCCATAGAGTCGGGTGATGTAAATCAAGCAAAGGGGATGCGGTCTTCACTCTAGTTGAATGATGTAATTACAACGAGAGAGATTCGTGGTCTTCATTCCATAGAGTCGGGTGATGTAAATCAAGCAAAGGGGATGCGGTT
This sequence comes from Anisodus tanguticus, assembly GCA_034509755.1. Taxonomy (NCBI): domain Eukaryota; kingdom Viridiplantae; phylum Streptophyta; class Magnoliopsida; order Solanales; family Solanaceae; genus Anisodus; species Anisodus tanguticus. Next base: position 27,929,651 of record CM067540.1, read on the forward strand.
TTCACTGTATGTGAATGATGTAATTACAACGAGAGAGATCATGGTATATATTCCATAGAGTCGGGTGATGTAAATCAAGCAAAGGGGATGCGGTCTTCACTCTAGTTGAATGATGTAATTACAACGAGAGATTCGTGGTCTTCATTCCATAGAGTCGGGTGATGTAAATCAAGCAAAGGGGATGCGGTTTTCACTGTATGTGAATGATGTAATTACAACGAGAGAGATCATGGTATATATTCCATAGAGTCGGGTGATGTAAATCAAGCAAAGGGGATGCGGTCTTCACTCTAGTTGAATGATGTAATTACAACGAGAGATTTGTGGTCTTCATTCATAGAGTCGGGTGATGTAAATCAAGCAAAGGGGATGCGGTTTTCACTTGTATGTGAATGATGTAATTACAACGAGAGAGATCATGGTATATATTCCATAGAGTCGGGTGATGTAAATCAAGCAAAGGGGATGCGGTCTTCACTCTAGTTGAATGATGTAATTACAACGAGAGATTGTGGTCTTCATTCCATAGAGTCGGGTGATGTAAATCAAGCAAAGGGGATGCGGTTTTCACTTGTATGTGAATGATGTAATTACAACGAGAGAGATCATGGTATATATTCCATAGAGTCGGGTGATGTAAATCAAGCAAAGGGGATGCGGTCTTCACTCTAGTTGAATGATGTAATTACAACGAGAGAGAGATTCGTGGTCTTCATTCCATAGAGTCGGGTGATGTAAATCAAGCAAAGGGGATGCGGTTTTCACAATATGTGAATGATGTAATTACAACGAGAGAGATCATGGTATATATTCCATAGAGTCGGTGATGTAAATCAAGCAAAGGGGATGCGGTCTTCACTCTAGTTGAATGATGTAATTACAACGAGAGATTTGTGGTCTTCATTCCATAGAGTCGAGGTGATGTAAATCAAGCAAAGGGGATGCGGTTTTCTTTGTATGTGAATGATGTAATTACAACGAGAGAGATCATGGTATATATTCCATAGAGTCGGGTGATGTAAATCAAGCAAAGGGGATGCGGTCTTCACTCTAGTTGAATGATGTAATTACAACGAGAGATTCTGTGGTCTTCATTCCATAGAGTCGGGTGATGTAAATCAAGCAAAGGGGATGCGGTTTTCACTTTGTATGTGAATGATGTAATTACAACGAGAGAGATCATGGTATATATTCCATAGAGTCGGGTGATGTAAATCAAGCAAAGGGGATGCGGTCTTCACTCTAGTTGAATGATGTAATTACAACAAGAGAGATTCTGTGGTCTTCATTCCATAGAGTCGGGTGATGTAAATCAAGCAAAGGGGATGCGGTTTTCACTTTGTATGTGAATGATGTAATTACAACGAGAGAGATCATGGATATTTATTCCATAGAGTCGGGTGATGTAAATCAAGCAAAGGGGATGCGGTCTTCACTCTAGTTGAATGATGTAATTACAACAACGAGAGATTTGTGGTCTTCATTCCATAGAGTCGGGTGATGTAAATCAAGCAAAGGGGATGCGGTTTTCACTTGTATGTGAATGATGTAATTACAACGAGAGAGATCATGGTATATATTCCATAGAGTCGGGTGATGTAAATCAAGCAAAGGGGATGCGGTCTTCACTCTAGTTGAATGATGTAATTACAACGAGAGATTCGTGGTCTTCATTCCATAGAGTCGGGTGATGTAAATCAAGCAAAGGGGATGCGGTTTTCACTGTATGTGAATGATGTAATTACAACGAGAGAGATCATGGTATATATTCCATAGAGTCGGGTGATGTAAATCAAGCAAAGGGGATGCGGTCTTCACTCTAGTTGAATGATGTAATTACAACGAGAGATTCGTGGTCTTCATTCCATAGAGTCGGGTGATGTAAATCAAGCAAAGGGGATGCGGTTTTCACAATATGTGAATGATGTAATTACAACGAGAGAGATCATGGTATTTATTCCATAGAGTCGGGTGATGTAAATCAAGCAAAGGGGATGCGGTTTTCACTGTATGTGAATGATGTAATTACAACGAGAGAGATCATGGTATATATTCCATAGAGTCGGGTGATGTAAATCAAGCAAAGGGGATGCGGTCTTCACTCTAGTTGAATGATGTAATTACAACGAGAGATCATGGTCTTCATTCCATAGAGTCGGGTGATGTAAATCAAGCAAAGGGGATGCGGTTTTCACTTGTATGTGAATGATGTAATTACAACGAGAGAGATCATGGTATTATTCCATAGAGTCGGGTGATGTAAATCAAGCAAAGGGGATGCGGTCTTCACTCTAGTTGAATGATGTAATTACAACGAGAGATTCGTGGTCTTCATTCCATAGAGTCGAGGTGATGTAAATCAAGCAAAGGGGATGCGGTTTTCACTTGTATGTGAATGATGTAATTACAACGAGAGAGATCATGGTATATATTCCATAGAGTCGGGTGATGTAAATCAAGCAAAGGGGATGCGGTCTTCACTCTAGTTGAATGATGTAATTACAACGAGAGAGATTCGTGGTCTTCATTCCATAGAGTCGGGTGATGTAAATCAAGCAAAGGGGATGCGGTTTTCACTTTGTATGTGAATGATGTAATTACAACGAGAGAGATCATGGTATATATTCCATAGAGTCGGGTGATGTAAATCAAGCAAAGGGGATGCGGTCTTCACTCTAGTTGAATGATGTAATTACAACGAGAGATTATGTGGTCTTCATTCCATAGAGTCGGGTGATGTAAATCAAGCAAAGGGGATGCGGTTTTCACAATATGTGAATGATGTAATTACAACGAGAGAGATCATGGTATTTATTCCATAGAGTCGGGTGATGTAAATCAAGCAAAGGGGATGCGGTCTTCACTCTAGTTGAATGATGTAATTACAACGAGAGATTGTGGTCTTCATTCCATAGAGTCGGGTGATGTAAATCAAGCAAAGGGGATGCGGTTTTCACTTTGTATGTGAATGATGTAATTACAACGAGAGAGATCATGGTATTTATTCCATAGAGTCGGGTGATGTAAATCAAGCAAAGGGGATGCGGTCTTCACTCTAGTTGAATGATGTAATTACAACGAGAGATTCGTGGTCTTCATTCCATAGAGTCGGGTGATGTAAATCAAGCAAAGGGGATGCGGTTTTCACTTTGTATGTGAATGATGTAATTACAACGAGAGAGATCATGGTATATATTCCATAGAGTCGGGTGATGTAAATCAAGCAAAGGGGATGCGGTCTTCACTCTAGTTGAATGATGTAATTACAACGAGAGATTTGTGGTCTTCATTCCATAGAGTCGGGTGATGTAAATCAAGCAAAGGGGATGCGGTTTTCACAATATGTGAATGATGTAATTACAACGAGAGAGATCATGGTATATATTCCATAGAGTCGGGTGATGTAAATCAAGCAAAGGGGATGCGGTCTTCACTCTAGTTGAATGATGTAATTACAACGAGAGATTCATGGTCTTCATTCCATAGAGTCGGGTGATGTAAATCAAGCAAAGGGGATGCGGTTTTCACTTTGTATGTGAATGATGTAATTACAACGAGAGAGATCATGGTATATATTCCATAGAGTCGGGTGATGTAAATCAAGCAAAGGGGATGCGGTCTTCACTCTAGTTGAATGATGTAATTACAACGAGAGATTTTGTGGTCTTCATTCCATAGAGTCGGGTGATGTAAATCAAGCAAAGGGGATGCGGTTTTCACTTTGTATGTGAATGATGTAATTACAACGAGAGAGATCATGGTATATATTCCATAGAGTCGGGTGATGTAAATCAAGCAAAGGGGATGCGGTCTTCACTCTAGTTGAATGATGTAATTACAACGAGAGATTACGTATGGTCTTCATTCCATAGAGTCGGGTGATGTAAATCAAGCAAAGGGGATGCGGTTTTCACTGTATGTGAATGATGTAATTACAACGAGAGAGATCATGGTATTATTCCATAGAGTCGGGTGATGTAAATCAAGCAAAGGGGATGCGGTCTTCACTCTAGTTGAATGATGTAATTACAACGAGAGATCATGGTGGTCTTCATTCCATAGAGTCGGGTGATGTAAATCAAGCAAAGGGGATGCGGTTTTCACTGTATGTGAATGATGTAATTACAACGAGAGAGATTCATGGTCTTCATTCCATAGAGTCGGGTGATGTAAATCAAGCAAAGGGGATGCGGTTTTCACTTTGTATGTGAATGATGTAATTACAACGAGAGAGATCATGGTATATATTCCATAGAGTCGGGTGATGTAAATCAAGCAAAGGGGATGCGGTCTTCACTCTAGTTGAATGATGTAATTACAGAGAGATTCACGTGGTCTTCATTCCATAGAGTCGGGTGATGTAAATCAAGCAAAGGGGATGCGGTTTTCACAATATGTGAATGATGTAATTACAACGAGAGAGATCATGGTATTTATTCCATAGAGTCGGGTGATGTAAATCAAGCAAAGGGGATGCGGTCTTCACTCTAGTTGAATGATGTAATTACAACGAGAGATTCATGGTCTTCATTCCATAGAGTCGGGTGATGTAAATCAAGCAAAGGGGATGCGGTTTTCTTTGTATGTGAATGATGTAATTACAACGAGAGAGATCATGGTATTATTCCATAGAGTCGGGTGATGTAAATCAAGCAAAGGGGATGCGGTCTTCACTCTAGTTGAATGATGTAATTACAACGAGAGAGATTCGTGGTCTTCATTCCATAGAGTCGGGTGATGTAAATCAAGCAAAGGGGATGCGGTTTTCACTGTATGTGAATGATGTAATTACAACGAGAGAGATCATGGTATATATTCCATAGAGTCGGGTGATGTAAATCAAGCAAAGGGGATGCGGTCTTCACTCTAGTTGAATGATGTAATTACAACGAGAGATCATGTGGTCTTCATTCCATAGAGTCGGGTGATGTAAATCAAGCAAAGGGGATGCGGTTTTCACAATATGTGAATGATGTAATTACAACGAGAGAGATCATGGTATTTATTCCATAGAGTCGGGTGATGTAAATCAAGCAAAGGGGATGCGGTCTTCACTCTAGTTGAATGATGTAATTACAACGAGAGAGATTTCATGGTCTTCATTCCATAGAGTCGGGTGATGTAAATCAAGCAAAGGGGATGCGGTTTTCACTTTGTATGTGAATGATGTAATTACAACGAGAGAGATCATGGTATTTATTCCATAGAGTCGGGTGATGTAAATCAAGCAAAGGGGATGCGGTCTTCACTCTAGTTGAATGATGTAATTACAACGAGAGATTCGTGGTCTTCATTCCATAGAGTCGGGTGATGTAAATCAAGCAAAGGGGATGCGGTTTTCACTTGTATGTGAATGATGTAATTACAACGAGAGAGATCATGGTATATATTCCATAGAGTCGGGTGATGTAAATCAAGCAAAGGGGATGCGGTCTTCACTCTAGTTGAATGATGTAATTACAACGAGAGAGATTATGTGGTCTTCATTCCATAGAGTCGAGGTGATGTAAATCAAGCAAAGGGGATGCGGTTTTCACAATATGTGAATGATGTAATTACAACGAGAGAGATCATGGTATTATTCCATAGAGTCGGGTGATGTAAATCAAGCAAAGGGGATGCGGTCTTCACTCTAGTTGAATGATGTAATTACAACGAGAGATTCGTGGTCTTCATTCCATAGAGTCGGGTGATGTAAATCAAGCAAAGGGGATGCGGTTTTCACTGTATGTGAATGATGTAATTACAACGAGAGAGATCATGGTATTATTCCATAGAGTCGGGTGATGTAAATCAAGCAAAGGGGATGCGGTCTTCACTCTAGTTGAATGATGTAATTACAACGAGAGATTCGTGGTCTTCATTCCATAGAGTCGGGTGATGTAAATCAAGCAAAGGGGATGCGGTTTTCACTTTGTATGTGAATGATGTAATTACAACGAGAGAGATCATGGTATATATTCCATAGAGTCGGGTGATGTAAATCAAGCAAAGGGGATGCGGTCTTCACTCTAGTTGAATGATGTAATTACAACGAGAGATTCTGTGGTCTTCATTCCATAGAGTCGGGTGATGTAAATCAAGCAAAGGGGATGCGGTTTTCACTGTATGTGAATGATGTAATTACAACGAGAGAGATCATGGTATTTATTCCATAGAGTCGGGTGATGTAAATCAAGCAAAGGGGATGCGGTCTTCACTCTAGTTGAATGATGTAATTACAACGAGAGATTCTGTGGTCTTCATTCCATAGAGTCGGGTGATGTAAATCAAGCAAAGGGGATGCGGTTTTCACTGTATGTGAATGATGTAATTACAAGAGAGAGATCATGGTATATATTCCATAGAGTCGGGTGATGTAAATCAAGCAAAGGGGATGCGGTCTTCACTCTAGTTGAATGATGTAATTACAACGAGAGATTATGTGGTCTTCATTCCATAGAGTCGGGTGATGTAAATCAAGCAAAGGGGATGCGGTTTTCACTTTGTATGTGAATGATGTAATTACAACGAGAGAGATCATGGTATTTATTCCATAGAGTCGGGTGATGTAAATCAAGCAAAGGGGATGCGGTCTTCACTCTAGTTGAATGATGTAATTACAACGAGAGATTCGTGGTCTTCATTCCATAGAGTCGAGGTGATGTAAATCAAGCAAAGGGGATGCGGTTTTCACTTGTATGTGAATGATGTAATTACAACGAGAGAGATCATGGTATATATTCCATAGAGTCGAGGTGATGTAAATCAAGCAAAGGGGATGCGGTCTTCACTCTAGTTGAATGATGTAATTACAACGAGAGATTTCATGGTCTTCATTCCATAGAGTCGGGTGATGTAAATCAAGCAAAGGGGATGCGGTTTTCACTTTGTATGTGAATGATGTAATTACAACGAGAGAGATCATGGTATATATTCCATAGAGTCGGGTGATGTAAATCAAGCAAAGGGGATGCGGTCTTCACTCTAGTTGAATGATGTAATTACAACGAGAGATTCGTGGTCTTCATTCCATAGAGTCGGGTGATGTAAATCAAGCAAAGGGGATGCGGTTTTCACTTGTATGTGAATGATGTAATTACAACGAGAGAGATCATGGTATATATTCCATAGAGTCGGGTGATGTAAATCAAGCAAAGGGGATGCGGTCTTCACTCTAGTTGAATGATGTAATTACAACGAGAGAGATTATGTGGTCTTCATTCCATAGAGTCGGGTGATGTAAATCAAGCAAAGGGGATGCGGTTTTCACAATATGTGAATGATGTAATTACAACGAGAGAGATCATGGTATTTATTCCATAGAGTCGGGTGATGTAAATCAAGCAAAGGGGATGCGGTCTTCACTCTAGTTGAATGATGTAATTACAACGAGAGATTCATGGTCTTCATTCCATAGAGTCGGGTGATGTAAATCAAGCAAAGGGGATGCGGTTTTCACTTTGTATGTGAATGATGTAATTACAACGAGAGAGATCATGGTATATATTCCATAGAGTCGGGTGATGTAAATCAAGCAAAGGGGATGCGGTCTTCACTCTAGTTGAATGATGTAATTACAACGAGAGATCGTGGTCTTCATTCCATAGAGTCGGGTGATGTAAATCAAGCAAAGGGGATGCGGTTTTCACTTTGTATGTGAATGATGTAATTACAACGAGAGAGATCATGGTATATATTCCATAGAGTCGGGTGATGTAAATCAAGCAAAGGGGATGCGGTCTTCACTCTAGTTGAATGATGTAATTACAACGAGAGATCATGGTCTTCATTCCATAGAGTCGGGTGATGTAAATCAAGCAAAGGGGATGCGGATGCGGTCTTTTCACAATATGTGAATGATGTAATTACAACGAGAGAGATCATGGTATTTATTCCATAGAGTCGGGTGATGTAAATCAAGCAAAGGGGATGCGGTCTTCACTCTAGTTGAATGATGTAATTACAACGAGAGAGATTCATGGTCTTCATTCCATAGAGTCGGGTGATGTAAATCAAGCAAAGGGGATGCGGTTTTCACTGTATGTGAATGATGTAATTACAACGAGAGAGATCATGGTATTATTCCATAGAGTCGGGTGATGTAAATCAAGCAAAGGGGATGCGGTCTTCACTCTATGTTGAATGATGTAATTACAACGAGAGAGATCATGGTCTTATTCCATAGAGTCGGGTGATGTAAATCAAGCAAAGGGGATGCGGTCTTCACTCTAGTTGAATGATGTAATTACAACGAGAGATCATGTGGTCTTCATTCCATAGAGTCGGGTGATGTAAATCAAGCAAAGGGGATGCGGTTTTCACTATGTATGTGAATGATGTAATTACAACGAGAGAGATCATGGTATTTATTCCATAGAGTCGAGGTGATGTAAATCAAGCAAAGGGGATGCGGTCTTCACTCTAGTTGAATGATGTAATTACAACGAGAGATTCATGGTCTTCATTCCATAGAGTCGGGTGATGTAAATCAAGCAAAGGGGATGCGGTTTTCACTTTGTATGTGAATGATGTAATTACAACGAGAGAGATCATGGTATTTATTCCATAGAGTCGGGTGATGTAAATCAAGCAAAGGGGATGCGGTCTTCACTCTAGTTGAATGATGTAATTACAACGAGAGATTCGTGGTCTTCATTCCATAGAGTCGAGGTGATGTAAATCAAGCAAAGGGGATGCGGTTTTCACTTGTATGTGAATGATGTAATTACAACGAGAGAGATCATGGTATATATTCCATAGAGTCGGGTGATGTAAATCAAGCAAAGGGGATGCGGTCTTCACTCTAGTTGAATGATGTAATTACAACGAGAGAGATTATGTGGTCTTCATTCCATAGAGTCGGGTGATGTAAATCAAGCAAAGGGGATGCGGTTTTCACAATATGTGAATGATGTAATTACAACGAGAGAGATCATGGTATATATTCCATAGAGTCGGGTGATGTAAATCAAGCAAAGGGGATGCGGTCTTCACTCTAGTTGAATGATGTAATTACAACGAGAGAGATTGTGGTCTTCATTCCATAGAGTCGGGTGATGTAAATCAAGCAAAGGGGATGCGGTTTTCTTGTATGTGAATGATGTAATTACAACGAGAGAGATCATGGTATATATTCCATAGAGTCGGGTGATGTAAATCAAGCAAAGGGGATGCGGTCTTCACTCTAGTTGAATGATGTAATTACAACGAGAGAGATCGTGGTCTTCATTCCATAGAGTCGGGTGATGTAAATCAAGCAAAGGGGATGCGGTTTTCTTTGTATGTGAATGATGTAATTACAACGAGAGAGATCATGGTATATATTCCATAGAGTCGGGTGATGTAAATCAAGCAAAGGGGATGCGGTCTTCACTCTAGTTGAATGATGTAATTACAACGAGAGATTACGTGGTCTTCATTCCATAGAGTCGGGTGATGTAAATCAAGCAAAGGGGATGCGGTTTTCACTTGTATGTGAATGATGTAATTACAACGAGAGAGATCATGGTATTTATTCCATAGAGTCGGGTGATGTAAATCAAGCAAAGGGGATGCGGTCTTCACTCTAGTTGAATGATGTAATTACAACGAGAGATTCGTGGTCTTCATTCCATAGAGTCGGGTGATGTAAATCAAGCAAAGGGGATGCGGTTTTCACTTTGTATGTGAATGATGTAATTACAACGAGAGAGATCATGGTATATATTCCATAGAGTCGGGTGATGTAAATCAAGCAAAGGGGATGCGGTCTTCACTCTAGTTGAATGATGTAATTACAACGAGAGATTATGTGGTCTTCATTCCATAGAGTCGGGTGATGTAAATCAAGCAAAGGGGATGCGGTTTTCCAATATGTGAATGATGTAATTACAACGAGAGAGATCATGGTATTTATTCCATAGAGTCGGTGATGTAAATCAAGCAAAGGGGATGCGGTCTTCACTCTAGTTGAATGATGTAATTACAACGAGAGATTCATGGTCTTCATTCCATAGAGTCGGGTGATGTAAATCAAGCAAAGGGGATGCGGTTTTCACTTGTATGTGAATGATGTAATTACAACGAGAGAGATCATGGTATTTATTCCATAGAGTCGGGTGATGTAAATCAAGCAAAGGGGATGCGGTCTTCACTCTAGTTGAATGATGTAATTACAACGAGAGATTCGTGGTCTTCATTCCATAGAGTCGGGTGATGTAAATCAAGCAAAGGGGATGCGGTTTTCTTTGTATGTGAATGATGTAATTACAACGAGAGAGATCATGGTATATATTCCATAGAGTCGGGTGATGTAAATCAAGCAAAGGGGATGCGGTCTTCACTCTAGTTGAATGATGTAATTACAACGAGAGATTATGTGGTCTTCATTCCATAGAGTCGGGTGATGTAAATCAAGCAAAGGGGATGCGGTTTTCACAATATGTGAATGATGTAATTACAACGAGAGAGATCATGGTATTTATTCCATAGAGTCGGGTGATGTAAATCAAGCAAAGGGGATGCGGTCTTCACTCTAGTTGAATGATGTAATTACAACGAGAGATTCGTGGTCTTCATTCCATAGAGTCGGGTGATGTAAATCAAGCAAAGGGGATGCGGTTTTCACTTTGTATGTGAATGATGTAATTACAACGAGAGAGATCATGGTATATATTCCATAGAGTCGGGTGATGTAAATCAAGCAAAGGGGATGCGGTCTTCACTCTATGTTGAATGATGTAATTACAACGAGAGAGATTGTGGTCTTCATTCCATAGAGTCGGGTGATGTAAATCAAGCAAAGGGGATGCGGTTTTCACAATATGTGAATGATGTAATTACAACGAGAGAGATCATGGTATTTATTCCATAGAGTCGGGTGATGTAAATCAAGCAAAGGGGATGCGGTTTTCACTGTATGTGAATGATGTAATTACAACGAGAGAGATCATGGTATTTATTCCATAGAGTCGGGTGATGTAAATCAAGCAAAGGGGATGCGGTCTTCACTCTAGTTGAATGATGTAATTACAACGAGATTTTGTGGTCTTCATTCCATAGAGTCGGGTGATGTAAATCAAGCAAAGGGGATGCGGTTTTCACTGTATGTGAATGATGTAATTACAACGAGAGAGATCATGGTATTTATTCCATAGAGTCGGGTGATGTAAATCAAGCAAAGGGGATGCGGTCTTCACTCTATGTTGAATGATGTAATTACAACGAGAGAGATTCGTGGTCTTCATTCATAGAGTCGGGTGATGTAAATCAAGCAAAGGGGATGCGGTTTTCACTTTGTATGTGAATGATGTAATTACAACGAGAGAGATCATGGTATATATTCCATAGAGTCGGGTGATGTAAATCAAGCAAAGGGGATGCGGTCTTCACTCTAGTTGAATGATGTAATTACAACGAGAGATTCGTGGTCTTCATTCCATAGAGTCGGGTGATGTAAATCAAGCAAAGGGGATGCGGTTTTCACTTGTATGTGAATGATGTAATTACAACGAGAGAGATCATGGTATATATTCCATAGAGTCGGGTGATGTAAATCAAGCAAAGGGGATGCGGTCTTCACTCTAGTTGAATGATGTAATTACAACGAGAGATTCGTGGTCTTCATTCCATAGAGTCGGGTGATGTAAATCAAGCAAAGGGGATGCGGTTTTCACAATATGTGAATGATGTAATTACAACGAGAGAGATCATGGTATTTATTCCATAGAGTCGGGTGATGTAAATCAAGCAAAGGGGATGCGGTTTTCACTGTATGTGAATGATGTAATTACAACGAGAGAGATCATGGTATATATTCCATAGAGTCGGGTGATGTAAATCAAGCAAAGGGGATGCGGTCTTCACTCTAGTTGAATGATGTAATTACAACGAGAGATTCGTGGTCTTCATTCCATAGAGTCGGGTGATGTAAATCAAGCAAAGGGGATGCGGTTTTCACAATATGTGAATGATGTAATTACAACGAGAGAGATCATGGTATTTATTCCATAGAGTCGGGTGATGTAAATCAAGCAAAGGGGATGCGGTTTTCACTCTAGTATGTGAATGATGTAATTACAACGAGAGAGATCATGGTATTTATTCCATAGAGTCGGGTGATGTAAATCAAGCAAAGGGGATGCGGTCTTCACTCTAGTTGAATGATGTAATTACAACGAGAGATTTTGTGGTCTTCATTCCATAGAGTCGGGTGATGTAAATCAAGCAAAGGGGATGCGGTTTTCACTGTATGTGAATGATGTAATTACAACGAGAGAGATCATGGTATATATTCCATAGAGTCGGGTGATGTAAATCAAGCAAAGGGGATGCGGTCTTCACTCTAGTTGAATGATGTAATTACAAAGAGATTATGTGGTCTTCATTCCATAGAGTCGGGTGATGTAAATCAAGCAAAGGGGATGCGGTTTTCACAATATGTGAATGATGTAATTACAACGAGAGAGATCATGGTATTTATTCCATAGAGTCGGGTGATGTAAATCAAGCAAAGGGGATGCGGTCTTCACTCTAGTTGAATGATGTAATTACAACGAGAGATCATGGTCTTCATTCCATAGAGTCGGGTGATGTAAATCAAGCAAAGGGGATGCGGTTTTCACTGTATGTGAATGATGTAATTACAACGAGAGAGATCATGGTATTTATTCCATAGAGTCGGGTGATGTAAATCAAGCAAAGGGGATGCGGTCTTCACTCTAGTTGAATGATGTAATTACAACGAGAGATTCATGTGGTCTTCATTCCATAGAGTCGAGGTGATGTAAATCAAGCAAAGGGGATGCGGTTTTCTTTGTATGTGAATGATGTAATTACAACGAGAGAGATCATGGTATATATTCCATAGAGTCGGGTGATGTAAATCAAGCAAAGGGGATGCGGTCTTCACTCTAGTTGAATGATGTAATTACAACGAGAGATTTTGTGGTCTTCATTCCATAGAGTCGGGTGATGTAAATCAAGCAAAGGGGATGCGGTTTTCTTTGTATGTGAATGATGTAATTACAACGAGAGAGATCATGGTATTTATTCCATAGAGTCGGGTGATGTAAATCAAGCAAAGGGGATGCGGTCTTCACTCTAGTTGAATGATGTAATTACAACGAGAGATTCGTGGTCTTCATTCCATAGAGTCGGGTGATGTAAATCAAGCAAAGGGGATGCGGTTTTCACTTTGTATGTGAATGATGTAATTACAACGAGAGAGATCATGGTATATATTCCATAGAGTCGGGTGATGTAAATCAAGCAAAGGGGATGCGGTCTTCACTCTAGTTGAATGATGTAATTACAACGAGAGATTATGTGGTCTTCATTCCATAGAGTCGGGTGATGTAAATCAAGCAAAGGGGATGCGGTTTTCACTGTATGTGAATGATGTAATTACAACGAGAGAGATCATGGTATTTATTCCATAGAGTCGGTGATGTAAATCAAGCAAAGGGGATGCGGTCTTCACTCTAGTTGAATGATGTAATTACAACGAGAGATTCATGGTCTTCATTCCATAGAGTCGGGTGATGTAAATCAAGCAAAGGGGATGCGGTTTTCACTTTGTATGTGAATGATGTAATTACAACGAGAGAGATCATGGTATTTATTCCATAGAGTCGGGTGATGTAAATCAAGCAAAGGGGATGCGGTCTTCACTCTAGTTGAATGATGTAATTACAACGGAGAGATTCGTGGTCTTCATTCCATAGAGTCGAGGTGATGTAAATCAAGCAAAGGGGATGCGGTTTTCACTTTGTATGTGAATGATGTAATTACAACGAGAGAGATCATGGTATATATTCCATAGAGTCGGGTGATGTAAATCAAGCAAAGGGGATGCGGTCTTCACTCTAGTTGAATGATGTAATTACAACGAGAGATTATGTGGTCTTCATTCCATAGAGTCGGGTGATGTAAATCAAGCAAAGGGGATGCGGTTTTCACAATATGTGAATGATGTAATTACAACGAGAGAGATCATGGTATTATATTCCATAGAGTCGGGTGATGTAAATCAAGCAAAGGGGATGCGGTCTTCACTCTAGTTGAATGATGTAATTACAACGAGAGATTCATGGTCTTCATTCCATAGAGTCGGGTGATGTAAATCAAGCAAAGGGGATGCGGTTTTCACTGTATGTGAATGATGTAATTACAACGAGAGAGATCATGGTATTTATTCCATAGAGTCGGGTGATGTAAATCAAGCAAAGGGGATGCGGTCTTCACTCTTGTTGAATGATGTAATTACAACGAGAGATTCGTGGTCTTCATTCCATAGAGTCGGGTGATGTAAATCAAGCAAAGGGGATGCGGTTTTCACAATATGTGAATGATGTAATTACAACGAGAGAGATCATGGTATTTATTCCATAGAGTCGGGTGATGTAAATCAAGCAAAGGGGATGCGGTTTTCACTTGTATGTGAATGATGTAATTACAACGAGAGAGATCATGGTATTTATTCCATAGAGTCGGGTGATGTAAATCAAGCAAAGGGGATGCGGTCTTCACTCTAGTTGAATGATGTAATTACAACGAGAGATTTGTGGTCTTCATTCCATAGAGTCGGGTGATGTAAATCAAGCAAAGGGGATGCGGTTTTCACTTGTATGTGAATGATGTAATTACAACGAGAGAGATCATGGTATTTATTCCATAGAGTCGGGTGATGTAAATCAAGCAAAGGGGATGCGGTCTTCACTCTAGTTGAATGATGTAATTACAACGAGAGATTATGTGGTCTTCATTCCATAGAGTCGGGTGATGTAAATCAAGCAAAGGGGATGCGGTTTTCACAATATGTGAATGATGTAATTACAACGAGAGAGATCATGGTATTTATTCCATAGAGTCGGGTGATGTAAATCAAGCAAAGGGGATGCGGTCTTCACTCTAGTTGAATGATGTAATTACAACGAGAGAGATCATGGTCTTCATTCCATAGAGTCGGGTGATGTAAATCAAGCAAAGGGGATGCGGTTTTCACTGTATGTGAATGATGTAATTACAACGAGAGAGATCATGGTATTTATTCCATAGAGTCGGGTGATGTAAATCAAGCAAAGGGGATGCGGTCTTCACTCTAGTTGAATGATGTAATTACAACGAGAGAGATTCCGTGGTCTTATTCCATAGAGTCGGGTGATGTAAATCAAGCAAAGGGGATGCGGTTTTCACTTTGTATGTGAATGATGTAATTACAACGAGAGAGATCATGGTATATATTCCATAGAGTCGGGTGATGTAAATCAAGCAAAGGGGATGCGGTCTTCACTCTAGTTGAATGATGTAATTACAACGAGAGATTATGTGGTCTTCATTCCATAGAGTCGGGTGATGTAAATCAAGCAAAGGGGATGCGGTTTTCACAATATGTGAATGATGTAATTACAACGAGAGAGATCATGGTATATATTCCATAGAGTCGGGTGATGTAAATCAAGCAAAGGGGATGCGGTCTTCACTCTAGTTGAATGATGTAATTACAACGAGAGATTCATGGTCTTCATTCCATAGAGTCGGGTGATGTAAATCAAGCAAAGGGGATGCGGTTTTCACTGTATGTGAATGATGTAATTACAACGAGAGAGATCATGGTATATATTCCATAGAGTCGGGTGATGTAAATCAAGCAAAGGGGATGCGGTCTTCACTCTATGTTGAATGATGTAATTACAACGAGAGATCTGTGGTCTTCATTCCATAGAGTCGGGTGATGTAAATCAAGCAAAGGGGATGCGGTTTTCAATATGTGAATGATGTAATTACAACGAGAGAGATCATGGTATTTATTCCATAGAGTCGGGTGATGTAAATCAAGCAAAGGGGATGCGGTTTTTCACTGTATGTGAATGATGTAATTACAACGAGAGAGATCATGGTATTTATTCCATAGAGTCGGGTGATGTAAATCAAGCAAAGGGGATGCGGTCTTCACTCTAGTTGAATGATGTAATTACAACGAGAGATTTTGTGGTCTTCATTCCATAGAGTCAGGTGATGTAAATCAAGCAAAGGGGATGCGGTTTCACTGTATGTGAATGATGTAATTACAACGAGAGAGATCATGGTATATATTCCATAGAGTCGGGTGATGTAAATCAAGCAAAGGGGATGCGGTCTTCACTCTAGTTGAATGATGTAATTACAACAGAGATTGTGGTCTTCATTCCATAGAGTCGGGTGATGTAAATCAAGCAAAGGGGATGCGGTTTTCACAATATGTGAATGATGTAATTACAACGAGAGAGATCATGGTATTTATTCCATAGAGTCGGGTGATGTAAATCAAGCAAAGGGGATGCGGTCTTCACTCTATGTTGAATGATGTAATTACAATAGAGAGATCATGGTATCTTATTCCATAGAGTCGGGTGATGTAAATCAAGCAAAGGGGATGCGGTTTTCTTCACTGTATGTGAATGATGTAATTACAACGAGAGAGATCATGGTCTTATATTCCATAGAGTCGGGTGATGTAAATCAAGCAAAGGGGATGCGGTTTCACTCTATGTGAATGATGTAATTACAACGAGAGAGATCATGGTATTTATTCCATAGAGTCGGGTGATGTAAATCAAGCAAAGGGGATGCGGTTTTCACTATGTGAATGATGTAATTACAACGAGAGAGATTCATGGTATTTATTCCATAGAGTCGGGTGATGTAAATCAAGCAAAGGGGATGCGGTTTTCACTGTATGTGAATGATGTAATTACAACGAGAGAGATCATGGTATATATTCCATAGAGTCGGGTGATGTAAATCAAGCAAAGGGGATGCGGTCTTCACTCTAGTTGAATGATGTAATTACAACGAGAGATTTGTGGTCTTCATTCCATAGAGTCGGGTGATGTAAATCAAGCAAAGGGGATGCGGTTTTCACTTTGTATGTGAATGATGTAATTACAACGAGAGAGATCATGGTATATATTCCATAGAGTCGGGTGATGTAAATCAAGCAAAGGGGATGCGGTCTTCACTCTGTTGAATGATGTAATTACAACAGAGATTCTGTGGTCTTCATTCCATAGAGTCGGGTGATGTAAATCAAGCAAAGGGGATGCGGTTTTCTTTGTATGTGAATGATGTAATTACAACGAGAGAGATCATGGTATTTATTCCATAGAGTCGGGTGATGTAAATCAAGCAAAGGGGATGCGGTCTTCACTCTAGTTGAATGATGTAATTACAACGAGAGATCATGGTCTTCATTCCATAGAGTCGGGTGATGTAAATCAAGCAAAGGGGATGCGGTTTCACAATATGTGAATGATGTAATTACAACGAGAGAGATCATGGTATTTATTCCATAGAGTCGGGTGATGTAAATCAAGCAAAGGGGATGCGGTTTTCACTCTAGTATGTGAATGATGTAATTACAACGAGAGAGATCATGGTATTTATTCCATAGAGTCGGGTGATGTAAATCAAGCAAAGGGGATGCGG
Source organism: Anisodus tanguticus (assembly GCA_034509755.1). Lineage (NCBI taxonomy): Eukaryota > Viridiplantae > Streptophyta > Magnoliopsida > Solanales > Solanaceae > Anisodus > Anisodus tanguticus. Next base: position 27,947,078 of record CM067540.1, read on the forward strand.
TTTTCACTATGTGAATGATGTAATTACAACGAGAGAGATCATGGTATATATTCCATAGAGTCGAGGTGATGTAAATCAAGCAAAGGGGATGCGGTTTTCACTGTATGTGAATGATGTAATTACAACGAGAGAGATCATGGTATTATTCCATAGAGTCGGGTGATGTAAATCAAGCAAAGGGGATGCGGTTTTCAGTCTGTATGTGAATGATGTAATTACAACGAGAGAGATCATGGTATATATTCCATAGAGTCGGGTGATGTAAATCAAGCAAAGGGGATGCGGTCTTCACTCTAGTTGAATGATGTAATTACAACGAGAGATTCATGGTCTTCATTCCATAGAGTCGGGTGATGTAAATCAAGCAAAGGGGATGCGGTTTTCACTGTATGTGAATGATGTAATTACAACGAGAGAGATCATGGTATATATTCCATAGAGTCGAGGTGATGTAAATCAAGCAAAGGGGATGCGGTCTTCACTCTAGTTGAATGATGTAATTACAACGAGAGATTCTGTGGTCTTCATTCCATAGAGTCGGGTGATGTAAATCAAGCAAAGGGGATGCGGTTTTCACTGTATGTGAATGATGTAATTACAACGAGAGAGATCATGGTATTTATTCCATAGAGTCGGGTGATGTAAATCAAGCAAAGGGGATGCGGTTTTCACTGTATGTGAATGATGTAATTACAACAGAGAGATCATGGTATATATTCCATAGAGTCGGGTGATGTAAATCAAGCAAAGGGGATGCGGTCTTCACTCTAGTTGAATGATGTAATTACAACGAGAGATCATGGTTGTGGTCTTCATTCCATAGAGTCGGGTGATGTAAATCAAGCAAAGGGGATGCGGTTTTCACAATATGTGAATGATGTAATTACAACGAGAGAGATCATGGTATTTATTCCATAGAGTCGGGTGATGTAAATCAAGCAAAGGGGATGCGGTTTTCACTGTATGTGAATGATGTAATTACAACGAGAGAGATCATGGTATTTATTCCATAGAGTCGAGGTGATGTAAATCAAGCAAAGGGGATGCGGTCTTCACTTCTCTAGTTGAATGATGTAATTACAACGAGAGAGATCATGGTCTTCATTCCATAGAGTCGGGTGATGTAAATCAAGCAAAGGGGATGCGGTTTTCACTTGTATGTGAATGATGTAATTACAACGAGAGAGATCATGGTATATATTCCATAGAGTCGGGTGATGTAAATCAAGCAAAGGGGATGCGGTCTTCACTCTAGTTGAATGATGTAATTACAACAGAGAGATCATGGTCTTCATTCCATAGAGTCGGGTGATGTAAATCAAGCAAAGGGGATGCGGTTTTCACTGTATGTGAATGATGTAATTACAACGAGAGAGATCATGGTATATATTCCATAGAGTCCAGGTGATGTAAATCAAGCAAAGGGGATGCGGTCTTCACTCTAGTTGAATGATGTAATTACAACAGAGAGATCATGGTATCTTCATTCCATAGAGTCAGGTGATGTAAATCAAGCAAAGGGGATGCGGAGAGAGATTTGTTTTCTTGTATGTGAATGATGTAATTACAACGAGAGAGATCATGGTATATATTCCATAGAGTCGGGTGATGTAAATCAAGCAAAGGGGATGCGGTCTTCACTCTAGTTGAATGATGTAATTACAACGAGAGAGATGTGGTCTTCATTCCATAGAGTCGAGGTGATGTAAATCAAGCAAAGGGGATGCGGTTTTCACGTATGTGAATGATGTAATTACAACGAGAGAGATCATGGTATTTATTCCATAGAGTCGGGTGATGTAAATCAAGCAAAGGGGAT